>JANSVK010000140.1:0-93639 GCA_030068005.1 Cladophialophora exuberans
CCGACCCATCCAATTCCCGTATCAGATGAGGTCCGATTTTCGCGGCCTTGCCCACCATGCGTTTACACTGCACGAGGACTTTCAAGGGCTGTGTCTCGTAGCCCGCGAGCTCGGTCTCAGCCTCTGCAGCAGAAGTAATACTCGTAGTAGATGTAAAGCCGTTCTTCTCCTTCCACTCCCCTCTCAACGATATGACGGGTATGTGCCAGAGCCCGATCAAATCCACGCCGCGATCGCCTCTGCCGCCAACGCGGTGCAGATCGAATCCATACGGCCGTAGAGTCGTCTGCGTGAGGTACTCGTATGTCGTGCCGGTGTAGACGGAGCTGATTCGCGAGAGCCCCGTGCGGCGGGCGTACTCGTGGAAGGAGTGCAGCGATGAGTGAGAGGAGGATGGGTCGAGGAGAGAGGACTTCGCTGGCGTGGGAGGTGGTGTAGCATTCGAGCCGGCGCCGTCTGGTGCGGGGACTTCTTCATCGCTCACATCGTCTCGCAGTGTTGGTACTCGAGTAAATGGAGACTGAGAGAACCATCTTGATCGTGGCTTGAGGTGGCTCAATCGTGATGATGTTACTTGGTCAAGGGCAAGATTCTTCAAGTCTTGGTAGATTGGTGCGCTCTGCAGGCTTCTTTCCAGACATTTCGGGCCATGTCTGTTGCTCCGCCAGAAAAAGTGGCTGAACAGCATGCAGCGCGAGGATATGAAGAAATGAGTGACATTGAGAATGTGACGACGACACCGAAAATCCCAAGATGCGGAGAAGCTCGAACGTCTTGCCTGAGGAAGAACCGCCTAAAGTGGCCTTCCTGGCGCCGCTTTTGGCCACCAGCCAGGTGAGGCTCGTTGAGCTACTCCTGCCTCACTCACGTACCCGTACGCAGTTCGTGCACAGACGACGGTTGGACAGTGAGACTTAGGTTTTGGCTATTACTGTATTATTCCCCCTCGATATTTGTACAACAGTTCCTTTGGTTTGGACGTAGGCAGAAATTCCATTGCTATCATAGTCTTATCACATCGCCTCATCCCAACCGTTACTATCGGTACACTCATTTCACATTTCGCTATATCTTCCCGGCACCCTCTGTCCCTGTCGCTCGAGCTCTTTCATCTCCACCAGTCGTATTCTCTCCGCTAACGCCGCATGTTCTGCCTTCAGGCGAGTGATTGTCACTTCTTCAACACCGTCAGTGTCGCTGCTTCCGCGAGGCATGATCGACACAGGTAACGGGGGGACGCTACTACGAACAACTTGAGAACTCCTATGATCACCATGGGAAACAAAATATTTCGGCACCGCTTCCTCGCTCTGCGGGCCTGAGGTGGGATATGATATAGATGTTGAGGAATTGATGTTGTTCTGTGTCGGCGTTTGTGTAGGTTGCGGCAGCGGATGTCGATGCATCTCAGCCGGGGTAACCTGCTTGCCGGTCTCATTTCGATCAACGTTGTCGACTAGACAGCGAGGCGGACTTGGCAGGTCCTTCTCGTATGTTGACTTGTTTTGCCCAGTTGAAGGGTCAAGCTCAGCATACACAACTTCTGAAGCTGTGGCAGACAGCTCTGGCTTACACGTTCCTTCGAACCTCATGAATCCCGGGCTGCCCTCTAGCTCTGGCTTCATATAACTCTGAGACGGCTCTGCTGGCGTGGTCGCAACTTTTGGCCTTCTCCGGCGTCGGGATCTAACGAAAAAGAATGTGAAAGTGGCGAGAAATACTATAATGCTGATGACACCGATCGCGATGCCAGCCTGGGCACCAGCAGTGATGCCATGAGATTGCAAGACTGTGGGCTCTGACGAGGGAGCTGTCGACGTTCTGGAGGTTGGTAGTGAGCTGGACCCGGACCCAGATTTATCGGAAGTGGCTGCGGCAACGAGAGAGGCATATTCGGCAGAGTTGGTGATAACCTCCTCAACTGTAGAAGTAAATATTGTTACGGCGCCCGCGTTTGAGTCAGACTGTTCGAGAGTTCTTATTTCTGTAATTGTGGTGAAACCGGACACTGATTGTGCCGTAACAAGGCCGTCAGTGGTAGCGGATTCAACAGTCGCAGCGTCAATGCTCTCTGGAAGGGTCGAGGTTGGATTGTCTATTCTGCTTGGAAGAGCATCGGTATCGGTATCGCTAATACTATTAGACATCCTGGACTCTAAGAATAAAATACACTCATAAACAAGTAGTTTCCAGTGAACATTGACAAAAATGTACACATTTGTCTGAGTTCAAGACCGGAATTGAAATTGGAGCCAGCCGCACGCAAGAGCAATGGGAAATAGGGGAAATGAAGATCGAAAGCCACAACGTTACAATTTGCACCTAGATACATCAGCTACCCATGTTTTGACCAGGGCACCCTGCACTGAGCCTGAGCCAGAGCCTGTCGTCCGGTCGATTTGCGAAAAGGCACAGAAGGGTAATAAAATCTGCCCTCTGTGTGATGATGTTGCTCTGTGGCGCAGTCTTGTACAATGAAGCAGAGCCTCGCCCGGCTGTATGGATTTTTCCGACGCAAATCTTTGCAAGATTTTGTGATGAATTAGCAACATACAGCATACGCATAGGTGTTAGATGCTTAGCCAATACGCTTGTCGGTCCATGCGCCTCAGATCGTTCGGCGAGAGTCTTCCCCCTGATCAATTCCTGGGACAGATTGTCGCAAGAGGCAGAACCCATGAGAGGCAGGCACGTCGAGAGCGCAGAAAGATATGCGATCATGGAACCGAGGGGCACCGATCTTTTCTCTCTCCTCAGATTGAATCATGACAAGAGAAGAACAGCAGGCCCCTTCGAAATCTCAACGTGATGTCGCATCTTTACACTTTTTCCACAGAGGCGGCAAGCGGACTTAACCTGGTAAAATCAAATGTCATTACGCGGCTTTAAGATCACAGTCCGTCGACTTTCTCCCTCTCTCCCTGAGAGCCTGATACTCTCCTCGACTTTGTTCGTAGATGTTGATGGGTCATAAGTACAGTGTCTCCTTTCTTTTCATCATACAGGGTCATTTCACACACATCCGCACAAAAGAGACAACAAGACCCGAAATTGTAAGCACTTTGTCTGGCTCAATAGCGTGCTTTGGGCATCAAAAAATAACACCTTTGTCACCGTCCAACGCATCCGCTGGATCATTGGCCGTCCCAGGGTCCTCGAATCGATGGTGAAGGGACTTGAATTGCTTTTGGATGTGGCATGATGACCGATAGTCGCACACCCGGGTGCGTTTCAATCAGATTCGTCTGCAAGTCCGGCCCTTTATTTCGTAGCGGCACATCGTCGCTCAACGATGTATTGCTTGCAGCCTGGTCGTACATGGTTCGATCCTCGGTGTCCTGGCTCCGTAGACCCGCAGTCGAGGTGGACGACGTGATGGAGGCCAGCCATGACTTGTTCTTGAGGTCTATCGACAGATTTCGGACCTTCTTGTACGTGGTACGACATCTTGTTTTGAGGGATCCTGCACATGCGGCGCAAATACCGACGTGGTTCTCGACACTGGCCCAGAGGAACACGAGGGCATAGTTGTCTGTGCCTATGGTTAGAACCGAGCAGGCAAAACGGTAAGACGAAGAGAAAGGCACTCACGCGAGAGATTAGGTGAAGTTTGGACCCCGTAGACGGCGACCAGTCTGAGGATACTTGCTATGATGACACTAAACGAAACACAGCCAGTCAGTATATTCTCGTTGCAGCTGCATGGATGAAACGTCTACTCACACAAAACAAATGGCAAACAAGGCGTATAAGCTCCATCGATGATCCCGGATCATTTCAACTTTCCACAGAAGTACCATAGGGATCAAGTACATGACGATATCGTTCACGATCATGAAGGCTGCGTTGAAGTAAAAGAAAGCAAGCAGATTGATACACTTGGCGTCCGCAGTCCCACGCCAAACCCCGTTGAGTGGAATACATTGCAAAAAAACGACGATGACGGAACTGAGGCCGAAAGCGACTGCCGTGAATTGCATAAAGTGGATAAACCATCGCTGGTTACGGGTTCGTGTCAAGCCGTAATAGAATGTCAACCAGGCATGTTTGACGAACATGTTGCACAGGAAGTAAGGGGGAAGAGCTGCGATGATGAGCTGTTTTCGTGTCAGTCGCCACCCAAACATTTGCATCAGGCGCGGGGAAGAGAGAACCGACCTTTTGCAGAGACTCTCTATGAGAGAACTCCGTGGCAGAGATGTTGGCCCCGAGACCTTTGGCCGCAGCTAGGACATCGTCAGTCGTCGCCGTTGTAGAATCAAGCATGTCTTCATACCTGCACAAATAATGCAGGTCATAGTTAAAGCAAAGAACTGCAGTAGGAAGTAAGTAACTGATTTTTCTTCGAGATGGAATTCATCGTACGGTACTGATGAGCAAAAGGTCTGCAACAGGTCAGTCAAGCGTGGTCAACTTGAGGGTGTTCAATCTCACATTTGCTTGCACTCATCCGCCCAGCCACGGCTGCTTGCCTCTCCATCTCGATCGTCATAGAAACGAGCGTAGAGACGGCGAGCACAATGCTCGTAACCAGGAGGGTACCATCTTTGGACTCGAACATGTTCTCAAGAATTCTGCAAGTCTCCGGGTAGAGGTAACCTCAGAAAAGAGTGTGTGTAAAGCTCAACCTCGACCCTCTCCCGGTGTCAATCATCCGATATATACAACAAGATTCCAAGTTCCAGCGCAATACCAGGAGAATGTTCCGGGGTTTGGTACACGAGTCATAAATTCGGTTGATCGGGCTTGCCACTTCGGATACAAGGCAAGCCTCACCAAGCAACCTTTTGTTCAATACATATGAGCTCAGCTTGTCAATCATGAGAAGCAAGGAACTGCATATGATATGATCCAATAGTGAGATTGTTTGATGGATGGCTTGCAGGGGTCCCAAAAGAGGTCCAAAGGCCGTTTGGACCGTCCTCGCCGCTCGGGAGGCCAGTGTGGGTGGAGCGTGAGACCTGTCATTTTTTCGTAAATCATGTTGTTTTCGTGACATTTACCCACTGAACAGCCTCAGCAACGTTCAAGTGGGATTGCGCCATGCCTATGTGAGGGCGAGCTTTTTGGTGGCCAGGGTTCTGGACTGGCTTCTTGGGTCTTGCTGTCGACGTGAGTTTGTACCAGAGTTGCGGAGCGGAAGGCCCCTCCTAGAGAGCCGTCCGCTGCCGGCCGGGATCAGCCAAGACAAAAGTATGTTGGTAGAGCTACATTGCCTTTGCATATCACTCGGGGAAGCCTTAGCTGCTTGTCAAAATGCAACTAAAGGGATATGACTCGTAAGGCAGACCTTGCAATGAGAGGAGAGTTCATCCACCATTTCTCGTACCGCTGTCACAAGCTCGGACCTCCGCCTTGACGGACGGGGTTCCTCTTTTAAGTGAGGGAGAAAGCACAGTAATGGGCTTACACGTGGTCACAGAAACACTGAAAAGACCGTTGGAGATTAAACGGAAGGCTTTGGAGTAGGGTTTCCACGTAAGAAGGAGATTGTTGACCTGGGGTATGGAGTGGATTGAAAGGCGGCCGATCGATCGTGGAATCCTTGATACACTGCATGTTTAGCAATCCATCACATTTCCAGGGTTGGATCGAACTGCAATCCCTTGCTGGTCTAACCTATCGTAATCAGCAAGGGCACAGAGATCGCAGACCAACCTCTTCGCTTGTGAGCCGACTGTGCAGTAGCGAACAGGAGAGGCAATACATGCATTGATCTCGTACTCCATACTCGCAGACATGGACTCCTTCCAAGAGGGAACAAGCTGTGGCGATCAGAGACCAGAGAAGACCAGGTTGCCTTGTTTCTGGCAATTTCGAACTGCAGCTTACGCTCATTGATGAGACACAGTAATAAATTTAGCGTACCACAACGACGGGATGGGGATCCCAACCAGCTGTGTTCGCTTCCTGTACAAGGCAAGACCGAGGTGTGTTGAGGCTGCCGCAAGATCGCAGTTATTAGCGGCGACATGGGCATTTTGTACTACTTTTCGGCAGGCATCTCCGCGCCCCTAGCCTCGATCTCGTCACCCCCTGGGCGCCCCTAATTCGCCCAAAAGCTTCAGCCTAGGGTAAGCTAGGGGTTGAGCATGAACGCTCTTACGGGTTGACGCAGACGCACAGGCCAATCTCCAGGGAAGACATGGTGGAGAACATGACTTATTGCGACCTTTCGCCGAGAGCAGCAAGCCCTTGCATACAAAGCTACAGAGCCATTTAATGGGGAGGCAGGCAGGGCTTCCGACATCGATCACTCGCTTCAGCTGGCAGGTGCTCCTCCTGCAGTGTCTGATGCAGGTCCACCAGAGCTATTGTTCCAATTTTTGACGTAAAAGAATTAAAACCTGGAATCCCAAGAACATGGAACCCCTAACGTAATTATTGTGCATCTCATCTCACCTGAGAAGAGGACCCCAGCTAGGTTCGAATATGGAGAAGAGTGGCGGACTCGTGGCAGTGGTTGGATTTGACTGGAACTGCAATCCTGCCTCACTATGGGTTAGATAATCTCTCGGTGGCGAAACATCAGTGCGATTCCCATCAGATACGGGCGCGGTATTGCTCATCGAGGGAGGAGAGCTCTCCCCCGTCGCCTCATTACTATGCTCTTCCCAAGATTGATGGACCATGTAGGCATCTGTAGCCCCCTCAAGGGCACGTTTCAGTTGCCGGAGGACTGAATTACCGTAAAGTCGAGGGACTGTATTGTTAGCAACGGCCATTTCCGTCATGAAGGTGGCGACTTCTTCCACAGAAGTGAGGTAGCCCTTCAAGATGGGCAAGGTCTTTCCGAAGAAGTCATAAGCTTGGATGATGTAGAGGCAGCAGAATGCAACGAGGGCATATCCAAACTCAGCCATATAGCGGATATTTTCTCGCCGTAGCGGCGGAATATCCACTAGGCATCTTGAACAAGCATGCGCCGCCTGGACAGATTTCAAAACGGACTCCCGGGCTAGGTGGCTCAAAGCGGAACGAGACGCGATGTCCTGATCGAACGCAGATCGAGTCTTCTCTAGAATGTATCGTGTGCCAAAGGAGCTGATACAGAAGCGAGTGCTTGTAAAGTGGAAATCCACAGCTCCATTTTTGGAGATATCGACATTTGATATCGTCATGTTGGACTCGCCACGCAGACCCCATCGTTGACTCCATACTTCTAGAGCCCCTTCCAAGTCTTCCAGAACGGCCACGACTCCGTCAATGCTCATCGAATCTGATGGTGTACACCACCACTCGGCAAGACCGGGGGCACTCCGCCCAGCTTGCTGCCAGAGGGTGTACAGGTCAATTTCAGCGAGAATTCGAGTAACACGTGATGGTCGCGGTATGTCTCTCAGTAGATCAACTGCTAGGGTGATGGTACTGTCCTCTCGGAGAGTTGGAGGTGTCCGAGTCATCAAAGAGAAGTGATGAGACATTGTCACAAGCCATAGCCAATAGACGTACATGGAGAAGGCTGGAGACTTTGATACATGTGATGAACCACTCCGCAAAAGAACCCTAAGCCTATCTATAGAACGGTGTAGGCCCGCTCTCAAGGCGAACGCCTCAATGGAGTATTTCAGTGCCCAGTGGTCGAGGAAGCTAGGGGATTGAGGCGCTCCCGGGAGCTGAAACACGTCTCCAGCTGGGCGATATGCGTAAAGAACTGCGAGGGCCTGGAGTTGGGTCCAGAGAGTATCTTCGTTGCTTGTCATGGGGCCACCAGTGGTCTTCATGAAGTCTGAAATACGGGACAGAAGCTGTTGTCGCACGGCTGTACTTCCAGGAATGAATTGAGAAGCAATAAAACTTGTGCAGTAAGCGAGAGGGCGTTTGTGATTGATAACATAGAGTCCGTCTCGGAGGTCTGCATCGTCAATCACCGGCACGCAGTACAGAATCTTTTTCCGGAAGCTGCAATCGAGGGCGGGGTCAGTGCTTATGGCCAGGAATGCACAGGCAGGAGCGACTTACAACTCGATATACTCGACCAAAACGTTCTCTGGGATTTCAACAGACCTGGAATTCCCAGTCCAACTGACTCTTGGCTCTGGTTGATGGTGAATCTGGGATGGCAATGGCGGCTCCTGTATTGTCACAGAACCTAACACGTCCATAGGAGACGAAGAGTAGACCGAAGGAAGACTTGGAGAAGATACATTTTCCGTTCGTGAAATGCTAGCCGGAGACGCATGTGCTTCCAGCGCCTGCGGAGGGCTCCGGTGGCTCGCAACCATGAGGGGCTCTGGGGGAGGTAGCCATGGTGACTTCGCTGAAGTAGTCTGAACCTGGGGGGTCGATGGAGAAACGGGCGGTAACCTCTTGCGCAACGAATTTGCCTGGGTTTGACCTCTCCTTGAAGGATTCACCACACACTTCCTGCCGGTCCTGAGACATCTCGCACAGGGTGGGTTCTCAGCTCCGAGGCATCGCATCTTGAGCCGACGACATGCCGAACATGCTACAGGAGCAGACCCCAGTAGGGGTTTCTGTGATGGCGCCGGTGAGGCCATGATAGACTAACAAGCGGGGAGTCGCACTCATATCGCTGTTTCGTCTTCAGAGTGAGAGACGTGGTGGTGAGGTTTTCGAATGCTCTACCACGACGACCACGACCACGACTAGTACCCCGAATGTCACGCTGCTTTGTCAGTGCCCGAAGGTGGCAAGTTAGTCGATCACGTGGCGGCCCTAAACTATTTATGGACTTGGCGCCTCAATCTCTCGGACCAACGCCCCCACGCTTCTGATTGGACCATTTGGCAGCTGAGTCATGGTTGCCATTGAGCCGCTGACTTCACTCGCAGAGCCCAGAGATTTGAAGCCGGTTTCTGTCATTTTCCAAAAACGCGTCACTTCCCCAGCTCCAACAACCTCATCTTCACCGACGACCACACCACAATATCGACCACAACCCACCATTTCCCATCTCAAATCCGATCTAAACCACCTGTATCGTACGCCGCGATAGATTCACGATGCCCAAACCGATTCAGAACCCGACCGAGGACGAACCGTCCGCCCTGCCCTTCCGCACAGGAGGCCGGCTGCGTCGGAACCAGGAATATGTGATTTTCTACTTCCTCGTCATTTCGTCGCTATGTTGTGAAATTTCGGCAGCGGCCCTGGGATCGCTGTTTGGAGCTCAGGATCACAGATTCATCGCCACAATCACGCCCTTCTTGGTCACTCACTGGTAAGTTGTTTTCTTCGGAGGTCGAACCCGCAAATTCCGTCTCCGGTTTTGGAAGGCCGAGGTGGTTAACAACAAATCGTGTTTGCATCAAAACAGGGGCGCTTTCCTCCAAACTGGCTGGTTGATGGCGACTGCTCGACGAGAAACTATCGCCGACCGAATGCGATACCTCAATCTTGCTTGTCGCTTTCAAAGGCTCTGTGCTGTAAGTGTATAACCCCCACACCCCTCCCCCGGGGGATCCCCTATCGCCAGTGGCCCTTTTGAACTCTCCCCGGGACCCCCAAAAGTCCGATTCAACTTCAATTGCTTACACAAACCCATCCTAGCCCACCGCCTTAATTGGCATGGTCACCTGGGCCGTAGCGTACCGATTCCGAGACAAGGCCTCGAGCGCGGCGTACTGGATCATCTTCCTGGTGGTGTGGATCTCTAACACGGTCATCTGCATCATGAACGTATACAACAATATCAGCTGGGAGAGCGACCTACTGTACCAGATCGCACCGGACGTGCACCAAGGCAACTTCTGGCTCGCCGTGCTGGGCATCCGCTCCATGATCCGCGCAAAGGATGTCATGCACATGTCCAAGCGGGGCGCCGAGTTCGAGATGCGACATAACGCGAATAAGCAGCGTGAGCAACATGATTGTTGATGAATAGGTTGTGAAAGGGTGGATCCTGGGGACCAGCGGGCAATCGGAATGGGGAATTCCAAAGGGAGGAGTGAGAGGCAGGGAGAGGCCAGATCGATGTTTAATCTATTAATTCACGCTCATGCTAACAGTACTACATGTCGACGTTTTGGCGCGGCGTTTCTGGATATGGATGGTACCAGCATTACCTCCTGGCCTCGGAATCATAGCATACTTATTACCCTCCCAAAAAGAGAGACACAAATGACTACTACCTTATTATAAAGCAGCTCGAACACCACCCTGTCCTTTCCACTCACCACCTAACCACCGCGCTTCAAGCAGGTCTTCCCTCCCAACCTCAAGTTTCTTCCCCATGTACTTCAACCGCGCAACCTGGCCGGGCACCAAATCAAGCCCGTTATCGTCCCACGTCGCGTCTGGATCGTCGCGGACCTGTACGAGTAGACCCTTGACAGGCACGTTTGCTGTCGCGGTGATAAAGATCTCGCCCTCGATTTTGGCGACGTTGAGCTTGAGGTTCTGCTGCCGTGCTTGTGGGAAAGAGACCTCGCGGAGCGGTTCGTGGAAGTTGACTTTTTGAGCCAGGATGGCAGCAGCGGTGGTGCTGGATTCGGTCGAGGCGAGGCGGATGGCGAAGACCATGTCTTTGTAGCCCTTGTCTCTGTGGGTGTTGGCGAACGCAGTGGGAATTAGACTGTCGAGATCAAGACGTCCAAGTTCTGTGCTTTGATTCTTCGTCAAGACGAACGCGGTGTGTAGTGTCTTCTGGAAGACAGTTCTGCCGGTCGAAACCTCCCACGCGTGGATCGACACGGCGACGTTCGTATCCGACAAGGTCATGTTGACGGCCCAAGCGTCCAATACAATAGTACTACTGCCTCCTCCATCTTGTTCTCTTACCCTCGCCAAGCCGACAGTCAAGGGCGCACATTCCCGTTTCACGGCCCAATAAGCCATCTTGGGTCGAAGGTAGTAATCAGCAATGGCCCAAGACGTGACGGGCCAGCAATCATTGAGCTGCCACACAAGAGCGCCGGCGCAGAATTCTTTGCCAGGACCTTGCCAAAGGCGCTTCCAGGACCGATAGGCAGTCGAAATCGCTTCGGACTGAATGAGCTGCGTCGAGTAAATGTACGCGGGGAGGGAATTGGTCTGGAAAGCGATATTGGGCTTTCCGTAATGGGCCATCCTCTCGCCGCCATCGTTCATCTTGTTGTGCCATTTGACGAATTCATCATCAGAGACGTCTTCGCCTTCCGCGAGCACATAGCCTCGCGGGAAAAATTCTCTCGCGGTCTCCAGACGAGGTAAAGCTTGCATGCCAAATTCGCTCACGAACCGGCCTGCGAGTTGAGGGAAATCTTGATATGGGAACATCTCCAGGTGCCAAACATGCCACTGGTGAATGTCCCCGACTTCTTGCGAGTTGGCCATGCTGCCGCCGTAGGGAGACCCGGGCCAGTAAGGAGTCTCGGGAGCCAACTCAGCGCAGACGGCTGGTAGCAAGTGTTCGTAAAAGTACCGCGCCGGGAACTTCGACGCCAGAATTGTGTCAGGGTCCTCACGCTTGGAGGCATCGTATTCGATTTGCCGCAGTAGTGGAATGATGTAGTCTTCGTTGTTGCCGCACCAAAGGACAATCGAGGGATGGTGTCTCAAGAGTCGGACATTCTGATCGGCCTCCACGGCCACTCGCTTGCGCATCTCGGCGTGTGCTGGAAAGTTGCCGCATGCAAACATGAAATCTTGCCAAACCATGATACCTAGCTCGTCACAAGCGTCATAGAACGCTGGATGCTCGTATATGCCACCACCCCAGACGCGGATCATGACTTGGTTTGAATCGCGCGCCAGCTTAATCCAGTCCTTGTATCTTTGCTCCGAGATGCGAGATGTAAAGGAATCAGCGGGTATCCAGCACGAGCCGGCGGCGAAAATCGGGACGTTGTTGATTTTGAAGAAGAATGTAGAGCCCTCTCGGTCAGGAACAGGATTTTGGACCAGTTGAACCTTGCGGATTCCAAACCGTTTCTTCGCTTCATCCACCAGTTGAAGTTCAGGTTTGTCTCCTCCGCTGTACAATGAGATACTGGCCGTATACAAGTTTGCCTGGCCTAGAGTGAAAGGCCACCAGAGCTTTGGGTCTTGCACTCGAAAAGTCCCCCGCACAGTATTTTGGGTAACTTTCACCGTTTGAGACGATTGTTCGTTGTCGCCCATATGAAGCTTTATATCTGCTTGGGTCGCTGAGCCATCAACCTGAACCAAGACTTCCACGTCCGCGTATCGATGATCCGAAGCCAGCTTCGAATGAACAGAAACATCCGATATGCGGGAGGAATACAGGTCCAGATATATTGGCTTCCATGGCCCGCAGGTCATAAATTTCGGTCCCCAGTCCCATCCCTACCGTCCAAGGTCAGTCAGACAGCTCAGTAAATGCGTAGCAGACCACGCGAAACATACGTAGTGATACTGTGCCTTCCTCGTCGCGAGACGTGCAGTACCATTACTGAAGGAAAACCAATCATGATCGAGAAACTTAGAAACCTCGCCATCACCGATTCTCTCGGCATTTTCGAAGATGATCTGTAGGCATTGTCGACCCTTCACGAGCATATTCCCGGTCATCTCAACTCTGTGGCTCACAAACATGTTGTCAGATTTCAAGATCTCTTGGCCATTGAGCTTCACAGTTGCAAAAGTATCGAGGCCTTCGAAGACAAGAGCGGCCCTGTTGAAATCTGAACCGAATAAGTCCGCCGGGCATTCGAAGTCCAATTCATACACCCATGTTTGCTCTCCAACCCACTGCAAAGCCTCTTCATTCTTCCCCAGATAGGGATCCGGAATTTTGTCATTGGCAAGCAAATCTAGATGAATTTCGGTTGGGAGCCGCCTGCTTGGTTGCCAGGAACTTGTAGCATTGGAGGTTTCAGAATTCACCGATCGAAACCTCCAGCCCTGGTCCAAGGATATTTGCTTGCGTACTGCTGCCATAGTGTGTAGGTTATAAAGGTCAAGAAGGCGAACGAAACAACAACAAAGTCAGTACAGGGTACTTATCTAATGATTTGAAGTCATTTTCGGCAGCATTTGCTTCAGCTGCAACACTCTCACCTCCGCAAGGTGTCCAGCAGGTAGAAGCGTGAAAGCCGGGGCAATTCCACTACATTGACGGACTTACGGGCCCGAGGTTCCGATAAATCAGTTGCCGAACTCGTGAGGAGCGCGAACTTGACGGAGGCTTTAGCGCAATTCTCTGTGCTACAAGCGTCGAGAAAGAGTCACGAAGCTGGTCAAGAAGTTGAAGGAGCCGGCCACCGGACGTGCGTTAATGTTTACACCGCACTATTTCACTTTTGGCATGGCTAGATACTAGCAGTCACCGCTAGTGAAGTACATCCTCGGTACACTTGCCTATAATGCTGAGAGTTGTGTGTATCCTTCCATTGTCTCATCCTCCGTCTTTGCGCCATCCCTCGCTCGCCTCGATCCATTCTCGCTATTCTCCATTCACCGGTGGATCACTTCCACATATCATCAAGTCGAGCAAGACCATAAAGCTCCGGCGACCGTGCTCGGGGACCGTACAGCCACATCCATATTGTGGAGGTCCAGAATTTCCGAACAAAGTATATGCAAACTTGATACGATTTGACCCATGCTCTCTTGATGTTCCAGATCCCACACCCGCAGTCTTGGTACGACCTCTGAACTCCTTCTACACCATATGTGGCCATCCGGAGACGAAATCTGGGGCCCCAGCTGCAGTAATGGGAGCGAAAAGCAAAGGGGTTATGTCGGACGCCAGTCTTATCTGGGTTGTTGCTCGCTTGAGGACGAAACCTGGATACGAGGTTTGTCCATTCAATAGCTTCATGAACCTTTTAAACCAGCTGTGACGCTCTAAGATATTGGATGCTCTCGTCTTCTGTTCTCTCGCTCATTGCCGCATACTCAAGATCGTTCTTCCTTGCCCTCTCCTGCCATGGCGTCCAAATCAGAGACTGACAACATCGAGCACGCTTCATCTGCTGCTATTGAGGATGCTGATCTCAAGAAAAACACTCGCGACTTCGATGACGCGTTGAAGTTTGCAGTGGAAAGCGAGAGCATTACCTGGACTGAAGCAGAAGAAAAGAAAGTTCTCTGGAAAATTGACGCAGTGATCTTGACCTTGGTAAGCTCCAGCGTGGCGTCTCTAGAGTTCTAAATGGAAATGTATGACTTGAATACTAAAATATCCTGCTCATCGCAGCTCTTCTTGGGCGCCATTGTTTCATATGCAGATACTCAAGCATATGGGTTCGCTGCCCTCTTCGGCTTGGTCAACGATCTCAAGTTGTTTGTGTTGAAGGCTGTTGGAGGCAAGCCTGTCATCGATACGACCAAATATCAGCTTTCCGCAGGCATGAGTCCATTGGGCGCAGCAGCTGTGAGCATTTCGCCTCTGAATCCGCTGTATTATGTCGGGCTCATTCTCTACAGGGTCAATATCCACTACTACTCCTCGCGCAGTTCCTCCCTGCCGGTCGATTCTATGGTGTGGTCCTTACGTACATCGGGTTGACAGCTATTTTGGTCATTGTATGCCAGGATTTCGCTGACATCGCGGCACTCCGGTACGTTCGAACCAGGAACCCACCCTCGACATTGCGCACGTACTGACAAATGACAGATTTTTCACTGGTTTTGCAGTTGTCTCACAGCCACTATCTGTTATCATAACGTCCATGTGGTATGTTCTGCTCATTCCTCAGCCCCAATGTCGCTAATCCGGGTATAATTAACAGGTGGAAGAACAAAGAGCAGCCTCTTCGTATCGGTATCTTCATTGCAGGAACGGCCATTGGATCTCTAGCAGGCCAGGGTATTGACCTTGGCGCTGTACACATCTCCGGTGTCTACGCTGCTAGTCCCTGGAAATGGATATACGTGATCCTTGGTTCTGTGACCATGGGGTTTGGTGTCTTCACCGCGCTTGTTTTCCCTGCTACTCCCATGAAAGCCTGGTTCCTCACCGCAAGGGAGAAAGAAATTGCTGTTCAACGACTTGCTCAGAACAATACTGGTATCCAAACTCGCAAGTTCAAATGGAAGCAAGTCAAGGAAGCTTTCCTGGATCCTCAACTGTACATCTTTGGAGTCTACAGTTTCACGTTTGCATTCGTCAACAACGCTATTGGAAGGTGAGTTTGCCTTGGCCACTTTACCTCAGATCTTTGCCACTGACGCCCACTTTTTAGTTTTGGAGGCTTCTTAGTCTCATCGTTTGGCTATTCGAATTCGAGAGCTCTTGTCCTTTCCATGCCTGCGAGCGCTGTCGCCATTGTTTCCATGGTCTCGTCTGGAATCTTTGGCACTTTCTTCCCGCGTCGACGCATTTTGATTGCCATTCTCTATCTCCTTCCCAGCATGGCAGGAAATGTCATTCTATGGAAAAGTGATAGGTCAAGCAAAGGAGCGCTGTTGGCTGGGCTATATATTGTAAGTGTTGTCCCGAGCTATCAGTACCCTACATATTGACATTCATTTTTCCGCGCAGTCTACTACCCTCTACGGCGCCCTTGTACAAGAATTTTCTCTCCTTTCCTCTAACCTTGGCGGCCATACCAAGAAAACCGTCATCAATGCCACGATATTCACTCTTGCAAACCTCGGTGGCTTTTCAGGGCCATGGGCATACAGAGGGAATGAAGCCGCAAGAGGCTATCCCACCGGTCAGATTACAACGTTGAGCTTGCTCTGTGCAAGTGTGGGATGTTTTGCACTGCTCTGGTGAGTATGACATCCACTTGTTTCCTTTGCTCTAACGAAATCTTTACGCGACTAATACTACGTCCATCACAGGCTATACTATCTCCGCTGCAACAAGAAAAAAGCCCCGCTGAGGGAAGCACATCCTGAACTGATCACGGATCCGAATATCGCGTTTGCGGATTTGTCGGATCAGTCGAATCCGGTATTTCAATATGTATGTTAAACTGCAGCATACTGCGATAATACGTATTTATTCGTACTGTCCCATTGCTGTATAAGGCATGCGGACATTCAATGGGATTGGCAGGTGAGATACGAGAAGAACGAGAGTCTCAGGGAGAATGCCATATGAATGTCGGAATGATACTTAGCTTCTGGTGGAAATAAATAGCAGAATTGAAGTCATAGCCGCATCCATCTTGACAAAGAGCCCCCTGTGATTGATGTGTTCCTTCTCTTCCACCCTTTAAAATAAGCTAGACGCAGGTCTCGAACCGTAGCGTTTTGCGGATAATCTGGGGTATTTTACATGTACGCTGGTAGATCTGCCTCCGGCCACCGGACTTGCAGCAACCCGCAACTCACCGTCTTTCATCCACACCCTGCTTTAAGCCTTTGACCCTTATTTTCCCTATTTGACCTCCCGCTGAGAGTCACCTTTACGCTGAAGGAGATTACATTCCCCATGGGCAAGCATGCACAGATGGATGTCGTACCGTGATTTTGCCATGCTCATCCCCGCGTTTCTGAGAGATCTCTTTCTTCGATGTCATGCTCGCGGCTCTCTCACACCTCCGCCTTCGGGCCCGAGGAGTATCGTATGGATTCCTTTTAGGACCACAAGGCACAAATTGGATTGAGGATGAAGAACGACTCGAGGGTGGATGGTCAGGAAAAGACCACTCTGCTTTAATCAGATCAGAAGATATATAAGTACCGATCCTCTGTTCCTCTCTCGTTACTCTATCAAAGCTACTACCGGTCTTCCTCCCAGGAGAATCAAGATTGAAAGACCAGATCCGTTCAGAGCCTGAACCCACAAGCCACAAAGTAAGAATGACACTCCCAAAGATTCCCCTCGCCCGCCGCTCCTCCTCGACAAGCACATTCCCCAGTGCTCGACACGGCACAGTCGAAGTGCCTAACCCTTACGACTGGCTCGAAGACACCTCCAGCCGTGAAACGACATCATTCATTGAGGCCCAAAATGCCGCGTTCGCATCCTACCTCAGCGATGCAAGTCTCGGGCCGGCAAAGCAACGCCTCACGCAGAGTCTGATGGACATGTGGAAACTCACCATCTTCCCGGGCGTGCCGCAGAGTCTCGGGGGTAGCGATGGAGAGTACATCATCAGGGTAATGGGACGGGGACGAGAATTCGGTGTTTCGTATCGCACTGGGAAGGCGGCTCTTCTAGGTGGCGATCTCACACCGACTACTACTAGTGCTCAGAGCCCTCCAAAGAACGGATTCGAGAATCCAGAAATCTTTTACAACGAAGCCACCTACGCCTCCGTCCTGACAGCCTCATCACCCAGCCCAAGCGGAAATTTCTGGGCTTTCACGACCAGCGTCTCCGGCTCGGACTGGGGCATCATGCGCATCAAAGACGTGCGCACGGGCGAGATCCTGGCAGATGAGGTCCACGGTACCAAGTTCTCCAGCAAGCCGTGCACTACGATCCCCTGGCTCGAAGATCGGGGGTTTTTCTACACGTACTATCCAGGCGGAGGAGCACACGACAATGACGGCGCAGTAGCCAAAGCAGCGCCGCCTCAGCTACGGTTCCATGCCGTTGGAACGGCCCAGGAAGACGATGAGGTAGTGTATGAAGATGCGCAGCATCCGAGGTATTCGTTCAAGGGGAGCGTTTCGGCGGACGCGAGGATCGTGTTTCTCGAGGTTTACGATCAAGGTAGGGGATGTCAGGTGTGGGCTGCTCACGTCAACGTGGATGGAATCAATGGGAGTGCTGATGCTACTACTGCTACCACCGCCACGGAGAGGAGCAAGCTCAATCTCAAGTTCGACGAGCTTGTGTCGGATAGCTTTGAAGACGAGTTCGAGTAAGCCCTCTCCTTACGTCCAATTCATGTTTGAATCAATCTCCCGTATTCAAGCTAACAGCCAATACTGCACAGATACATCGGCTCCTCTCTCCACAGCCGCCCCTCCGACTCGCACTCGCACTTCTTCTGGACTTCAGCCTCGAACGGCAAAGTCGTCGCGTGGTCCCCCAGTAACACCAACGGCCACGACAACCGAGAAACCTCCCTCCGCGACGTGATCGCCCCCCGTGAGCGCGAGACCCTGAAACTCGCGCGCCTGCTCTCAAACGACACGATCCTCGCCGTACGCTCCGTCGATGTGCGGGATCAGGTGCAGATCTTCTCGGCACGAACGGGCGAGCAGCTCAAGACCGTCGCGGGTGATGACGGTCTCCCGATGTGGACGATTCTGGACGCGAGCTTCGATGCCGCGACGCAGACGTTGTTTTTGCTGGAGTCGGCGTTCACGCATCCGCCGAGATTGTGGTATACGAGAGTGTCTTCCTCCAGCTCAGCCGAGGGAGCCAGCGTGGCGATCGATATTAGTCCCTTCAAACTCGTCACCCTGTTCCCAGAAGACGACCACGCCTCTCCCAGATCCTCGCCCCCAGCATCACCATCACTGAAAACAACGCAAATATTCTACCCCTCGACCGACTCAACCCCGATCCCAATGTTCCTGACCTCTTTATCCCCATCCTCACACTCCCCCTCCTCCAACCTCTCAACAGGCCCCATCCTTCTCTACATCTACGGCGCCATGGGCCTATCCGTAATCCCACACTTCCGCCCCGACTTCATCAGCTTCCTCCACACCTTCCCAGGCTCCACGATCGCCATCGCGAACATCCGCGGCGGCGGCGAGTACGGCACGAGCTGGCACCAGTCCGCTCTCAAGGAAAACCGCCAGCGCTTATTCGACGACGTGATCTGCGCCGCCCAGCACCTCCACCAACGTTTCGGCTCGCCAGGGAAAAGAAACCTGATCCTCATGGGCGAAAGCATGGGCGGGCTCAACGCCGCGAGCGTGATGTGCCAACATCCCGAGCTGTTCGACGCCGTGGTCCTGAACGCCGGCGTGCTGGACGTGCTGCATCGCCAACGTCTATCCGGCACGGACCGCGGCGTGGGTGAGATTGGGGACGTGGATCGCGACGGCGCTGAGGGGGACTATATACGTGAGTGGGCGCCTTTGGAGCGAATTCTCTCAGCAGCAGCAGCAGCAGCAGCAGTGCAAGGTACGGAGAAGGAGAGGGAGACGAAAGGCACAGCTGCCGTGGAGATGGAGGTGAGATACCCGCCCGTGCTACTCACGGCCGGCGACCGCGACGACCTGGTCCCGCCGGCGCATAGTCTGAAGATGGCGGCGGCGTTGCAGCACCACTCACACGTACGCCTGCACCAGCAACCGACAGAACAAGCACCAGCAGCGGCAACAAACGTGCGAATCATTAAGAATCTGGGCCACGGGGGCAATATCTCAGCGAAGGCGAAAGCTGCTGTGGGCGTGGAGAGGTGGTTGTGGGTGAAGAAGACGCTGGGGCTTGAGATTGCCATGTGAGTTGACACGTTTTTGGAGACGGCGCGTACGAGTTCTATTTATATGATAGAGATACAAGTATTTTTCAATCGTTGTAGGGTTCATGTCAATATCTATGCAGTGGTTTGCAGTTAAAAAAAAATAATTTTATGGGTTGTATATATACCTCGTTCACATGTAGTAGTCAGTCAGCTGAGATCAGTATCTAGCCTAAGTAGGTGCTCAGGCAAGTTGCCTTATACACAAGACACGGAACTATTTGATTCTCGGTTCGAGACCATGGTACTTTATTCCTGCTCTCTCCGAGCCCAGAGCTCGTTCAGAAGTGCAAGTACACTATTTTTGGTACAGACCCCAGCTAACCGAAGATGCGGGTCGGGGAGCCTTTTGTTCCCATACACATACACATATCTCCCCAAGTACGAAAGAGCAGTCCCCTTACTTCCCGCGAATACTCTTACTCCTAACCCTCCGGCCCATCATGGCGGCCTTGACATTCGCTCTGGCGCTGATGGCCAGCTTATGCACGCGGGCACGCTTCTCCCACGCCGAGCTCCTACCCTCTGCAACACTGAGGAGTTCCTTGGCCACTCGGTCGGCGAGTTTGTCTTCACGTCTGCCTTCAGCCGAGGCGAGGATCCATTGGATCGCGGTCCTTCGACGCTGGCGGAGACGCAGCGGCACGGGGATGGGCATGCTGGCACCACCACCGAGAAGCCCGCGCTGTTGTCGGATTTTGATCAGCGGGGACACGGAGTCGACGATGGCGGTGAGGTACTCGATCGGCGAGAGGGGGAGGGATGAGAGAGGTAGTGATGTCAGTAGGTTGGGGTTTGATGCTGGAGCGGGTGATGTGCGGAGGGTGTCGAGGATGATGTCCATGTTCTGTTAAGCAAGGAATATCGGGTCAGTATGTTTCTCAAACAGGCGGGTATATAGCGGCAACGATCTGAGAGGATTGTATATTCCTGCGAGGCCTACCTTCTGCGCTATACTCAGTTTTCCGTGTCTCATTAGACTTCGTGTCACCTGCTCGATTACCGGATCATATCTCTTTCTGAAGTTTGCAGCTTTTCCCAATGGCTTGAGATCTGGCATTGGGAACTTGTGGCCGAGCCCTCCCTCGGGATATTCAAGGCCGACGATCTTTGTGTCTTGGAATTGAACCATGTTTGGTGGTGGATCAAACGAACTTGAGGAGGTCGTTTGCAGTTCAGTTGTCCTGGCACGAGCGGTGGTCGAGAAGGAACGGGTGCCGGAGGGTGTCTTGTCGGATGACTGCTGTTTGAGATCTTGCTTTAACACCTTTGGTGCTTTGTCTTGGGCCTCTTTGTCGCGTTGTAGGATCTATACGGGGGACAGTGTCAGTTTCCAGGCACACATCCGTTTCGCGACATAGCTTCTCTATGTTGTAAATCTAGAGCAACTTACCTCCTGCACTGGTGTGCCTTGATCCACGTCCGGAGGTGTATTTCCCATAGTTTTATCAATCGCGGCAGCTTCCTCTGTTACGTGCGGTAGTTGATCCATGTTGGGCCCTTTGGGCGAAGAAGACTGCGTCTTGGAGGTGGCATCATCACTCGCTGCGCGCTGTTGTTGAAGAACAGCAGGACTGGGAGCAATTCTCTTCTGCGGGACTATAGGCTTCGTTCTGAAGGCGACTGATCTGGCAGTAAACAGAGATATTCGAGGAGCCATGTTTGATATGAGCAGTCGATTAAATGCTGGGATTCAGTGATATCACCAATTTCGAGTTGACGGGTTTTGAGATTTGAGCTGCAATTGACTCCGACCCTGGATTGAGGAGAAGCGATGCTGCCACGCTGCTTTAACAGAGGTCGGCTAACTTGCTCAAATCTCCCAAGTTGCCGAGTATTCGAACCTAGACATCGTGGCATAAGAGCACAACCACAACCACGACCACAAGCAGTCTAGAGGTAGCTGGGTACCCAGGCGTCTTGGAACTTTTCAATATTTCATCATTTTTTTCATGTCCGGGTAGCTATGGAATCACAGCTGCTACAAAGCCCGACCAGGTGAGAGTTGAAACTCCTGGGTATCAAACATACATACTCCAAGGAACCGAAAAAAACAGCTTACTCTTTCCTTTTGTTCCAAACGCCAAAGACGTCCCTTGTGTGTCTTCTTCCTCTGTTCCAGATTCCTCCCAAAATTGAGGGCTGACCCTCTACTCAAAAATAACGTGTCCTAATCGTACAAAAGAAATTAAGCTTAGTACCCCTAGTCCGTCCCGACTCTTGATGGATATCGCTTTTCTTGAAGTTCAATCACGCACCTAAGCTCCCGAAGAGCGAGCCAAGGCCGATGCCACTGCTGGCATCATCTGGCAGGACATAGAATGCCAATGCGATAATTGCGTACATTCCCAAGCACAATAACCCCTCCAGATAATTCGACTTGCCATCCTGGATCAAGAGAACCACGACCAAACTTGCCAAGAAGAAACTGACAGTCTCAAAGGTCTCAAAGTGTAGCGTCATAGGTCGGTTCATGATCCATCCCAGGACGACCAGGAAGGGCGTGACGAAAAGAGCAATCTGTAAACTTGATCCAATGGCGACTCCGATTGCCAAATCCATTTTGTTCTTCCATGCCACAATGACGGCCGTGACATGTTCGGCGGCGTTTCCGACGATAGGAATCAAGATTAGACCGATGAAGGTCTTGCTGATGTGCGCCTCTTCCACAATGGCATCAATGCTGCCGACCAAGTATTCAGCACACACGGCGACCAGGACGGTGACGAACAATAGGACCAGGCCCGCGGCCCATGGACCCAAGAGCTCCGGTTCTCCTTCCGAACCCTCTTGCGCTTCGGCATCATCGAATAGATCTGCGTGTGACTTGAGCTGGAAATACAAATAGGCGACGTAGATCAAGAGCAAAATAATTGATGTTCCCCTGGACAAGATCATGATATTATCTTCTTGCTGCTTGTTATTGCTCATGACGGCATACAGTGTGGCCGGGATAATGAGGGATGAAGTGGCGACGGTCATTAGCGAGGACATGGTGGACGCGACGGTCGAGTTGAAACTTTGTTCACGGAATTTGAGCCCTCCGGCAAAGAAACAGCAGCCAAGTACAAGGAGGATGTTGGACAAGATGCTACCGAGCATACTCGCCTGGACGATACGGATTTCGTTCTTTTGTAGAGCGATAATGCTCACCTGCAATCATGTTAGCCTACGCTCTTCTAGCGGAATGCGCATGAAAAACATCCTTACAATCAACTCGACCGCATTTCCGAAAGTCGCATTCAAAAGCCCACCTAGTGTTTGGCCCAGTGGAACCGCCAACTCTTCCGTCGCAAATGCTAGGAGCGCAGCCAACGGGATGATGGCAATAAAATTGAATATGAATTGCATCGCTGGTGCCCAGTCAAGGATGCCGGCAATGATGCCAATGGGCACAAAGACAAGCAGAACGTTGACATAGTTTGTTTTGAGCACCTCCCACGTCAGATGCAGCACCAAGAAAGGGTATTTGATAAAGGGATTTTCATGTTCGTGGAAGGGAGTGCCCGAGTCGGTGGTGGTTATTCGAGACAGCAGACCCGTTCGTTCGGTAGGATCGAGAGCGCGGCCGTTGACGCCGCCATCTTCGGCAGGCATACTAGAGTTGTGGATGTTGTGAGCAGAACCCGTCTTGGTGAATTTCGAACGGAGATTGCTTGCAGCTATAGATGATTTCTGCAACGCCTCCATGAGGGAGCGTCGCACTTCAGAGTTAGCGACGGATGTTTCTGGATAGAACGACTTGATAACAGCTCAGCAGTAATGGATGGGACAAGAATACCAGAGGAGTTGAAAGGGTAGATGGTCTAGAAGGGAATTTTGGCTGGTGTCATATAGAACCATGCACACGCACGTACCCATTCGACTGGGACAGAGAGTCTACCACCGATAAACCGTCCAGCGGATAGAATTTGAGATGGAAATCAAAAAGGACGAAAATCTCCCAGTGTTGAGGAGGCACGGAGGTTGCGACAGCACAGGATTCGCAAGCTTTTGGTGTTTGCCGCTTGTTTATCCGCCAAGGGTGCTGGTCTGGAGGCGGTGCTCCGAGGGAATTTCCGGCTCAACAAGTGAGGAGGAGGTGAAAGATTTGGATAAGAAGACGAGAGTTCACGGGCAAGCTTGGCCTGAGCGTGATGGGAAGTGTCAAGGCGATACGTTCGAAAGATTGTCAGAGAAGTGCGCTGTTCTGCGAGCTTTGAAGCTCCCCAGCCCATCACATCACTCAGCAATTGTGGCAGTGCTACTTAGTGCCTCTTGGCCCACCGCCGCCAATTCGTCCATTCTTGGGCATCCGACCGGGAAATGCATCATTACTAGGTGCCATGACCCTATCTATCTCCGTTTTCAACCTGCCGAAGTGTAGGACGTGTTGGGAGACGCCGAGACGGAATCAACTGTGAAGTGGAAGTGCAAATTGAAATGCTTAAGTGGTCGCGTGTGCCTGGCTACAAATTTCTTAGCATACTAAGGATGTACTATGACTGCTAGTATTTCCCACCTGAGTAACCACTAGTAGATTAGCGGCTACTGGGCGTGTCCTGGGCGCTCAGGCTGGGGAAATCAATGACGTGGGCTGCCCTTTTTTCCCCCCAAGCATTGTGTGGCTTCCGTGGATTTTCCCATTTCTCGCTCACGAGGGTTCCGTGTTTCCATAAGCCCCAGCCTCACCAAGAGGCGTCGACTCCGTATCCTCGTGCCTTGTTTCGAAAGATGTACGGCGTAAAGTCCCTCGGGACCTGACCGTCTTGCCGTCATGTGCCAGGCACAAAAATTTCTTATATACCTCTTCCGTCGCCGCCCGCCTCAGCCTCGCCGTGGCTGTACGGCAGCCATGTTTTGTCAGTACGTGGCGTTCCAGAGGACTTCCCGCGAAACCAATACGTCGGATTAAAACAGTAATACTGATTTTCCGCTGTATTCAATATTTAGAAGGGGTAACCTCTCTGTTCATCAACCTCAAACAACCCTTACTCCGTCAACAGAAGGTCCCAACTCCCACTCTTCAATGTCCACACCGTGTAATTTGATACCAGGCTTGGATAGAAATTTCTGCGAACTGCGAGCGCCACGACTCACGATCCTGGCCCTCCGAACCAGATCTTCTTTCATATTGTTCCAGCGCTCGAGCTCTTCCTTTTGTCGTAGAACCTTGTATAGGGTTGTGTCCACCTGTGCCCGCCATGTCGTCAATTGTTCCGTCGACTCCTGCGTAGCAGCAGGTTTTACCCTAATTTTCACCGGTTTGGTTGCTTTCGCTAACTCCATAAGTCCGGTAAATACGTCCTTTGATTCTGTACGGAGTTGTTGGATTTTGCTGTTCCTGGGTGCGGCTTTGAGGTGGTTGGGGTCGAGCCACGCGTGCTGCACAGCATCTTGGGCGACTTCGCCCGCCGGTGTTCTAAGCTGCCGATTCTCAGACTTAAGGAATCGCACAGCAGATTGTAAGCTGGCAATCTCCATCATGAGCTGATCTGCTTCGGCCTTGAGGCGGAGCGACGTCGATTCGTCGGCCGGGCCCAGTGGCAAACCCTGCCCATCAGGTGTTCCTTTCTGTTTGATAGCCTCGAGCTCAAACTTCTCCTTTTCTCGAGTCTCCGCCAACGTCTGACATTCAGCCTCAAGCCGTTGCAGATTTTCAATCGCGGTCGAATTCTCTTGTCGTAATTTGTTGATTTCGTCCTTCATTTCTTTGACGCCGTCGTCCTTGACCTTCGTCTCCTTGGCTCTAGATTCCAACAACTCAACCTTGACCTGTTGCTCTTCCACCTCTCTGTCTTTCTCGCTGATTCTGATGGTCAGCTCTTGTATCTTCAGCTTCAACCGTGCCATCTCTTCTTGCAAATCTTGTGACATTGCCTTTTGTGCTTTGACCTCCTTGGCTCGCAGACTCCATGGCGCAGGCTGTATTTCAAACTCGATCGCACTGGAGATATCAGAGGACCGGATGTTGAGATCGTCAACCTTTGTCTGCAGAGCTTGCATCGGTTTCGATAGGAGCTCAAAAACGTCGCCTGAGTAGAGCGATTGTGCTTCGTCTGTCGATTGCTCGGTAGAAGCGGCCAATGTCATCAGCCGGATCAACCTAGAGTATGACAGAGGCTCGTCCAGTTCCATCTTGTGGAGTTCGTTCATGGCCACTTCACCGACCTGCCGTGTGAGTTGAGACAAGTCTACCGCGCAAGCTTCGGCTTCCGTGAAGCTGCTCCATGTTGCTTCGCCAAGACACATGGACCGTGATCGGAGATCATTGAGTGCGTGCATGACCTTGCCTGCAATATACTTGATCGTCCTAGCCTTGATGCCCACCTGATCCAACTTCTTCTCAAACAGGAGAGAGTCTTCATCGTCGTCTTTTGGCGGGCCGAGCTTGGCTTGTACCGTTTTGCCCAGTATCTGTGTTTGACTTGCCATACTATCGCTGCAGTGCTCAATCATGGAAATCGAGGCCATCAGCTCCATAGCCTTACTTTCTCGGGTGTCTGAGAGCAATTTTTCCGACATGTCGCTGAGGATGTCAGCCATGCGATGGAGATAGTCGGCACCCTCGTGACTCAGTTCGTCTCGGCGGAGCGCTTCCACCCAGCTGGTAATCGCCTGCTCGACAGGTTCTAACTCAAACGGTGCGCCAGCGTATTTCATAAACTCTTCCGTCGAACAAGTTGACATGAATTGCACAAATCGGTCACACAGGTTTGCGATCAGGTTCATTTTTTCCATTACCGCAAAGACTGCCATGGGGTTCTCATGCAGGTCGGTCCTGTCGCGGATTCGATCGGCAAGGATGGTTCTGCATAGCTGTGCCTTGGATTTGATGCGCTTGAAACACAATAGCGCGAGAATTGGTTTCTTGTCTAGTTCGAATGTCTCTGGCACAAAGAGTTGCACGATCTCCAAATGGAGGCTGGCCTGCTCAGCGCGCATTTTTCCTAGCTCGAGATCGATCGCTTTTAGTTGCGTTTTGGTCGCTGAACTCTGAAGCTTGAGGTTTAGATCCATCATGGCTCTAGATTTACTGCTCATTTCGTGTGCCTCCAGGTCGCTAATTTCTCTCGATCGCCGGAGCTCATCAATGTCGGCTTGTAGACCCTGCACCACGTCCCGGAATTTGTTGAGGGTATACTCCAGGTCTTCAATGTTCTTTTCTTGCTCGGCGGTATGTCGATGTTTTTCGTGGAGTAACGCCTCGCTTTCATCCAGCTGATAATGAAGTCGTTTCTCCTCCTCCACATGGAATGCCTCAAGCTCATCCGCCACTTGAATATGCTCCTCAAAGTCTTGGACCTGGCGCTTCAACATCTCAATCATATTGCGGCTTTGGTCTCGTTCGGCACTCATCGTCTCCAGGATCTCGTCGTTGGCTTCCGCGGCCTCGAGTTGTTCTCTGAGGTGCTGATTTGTCTCCTCGGACCTGCTTAACTTGGCTGCAGCTTCCTCATATTTTGAAGCAGCTTGCTCAAGCTCATCGATGGTTTCTTGGAGTTCCTTGATTTCGTTCTTCAAATCACCTTCATTTTGCTGCGTCACGTCCCTCAGGAGCACAAGTGCTTGCCTTAGCCTTTCTGTCTCTCGTTCTTTCTGGAGCCAACCGGCACTGGCTTTCTCTTCGGGACTCATGACCGATGCGAGCTCGCGGTTTTCCTCTCGTAAAATTTCTGCCTCGAGCTCCAGCTCTTCATGTTTCAGTTTGAGAGCCTCCAATTCACTTTCAAACATATCAGCACGCTCCTCTGCCATCTCTTTGTCCAGGGTTGCAAGCTCAAGCTCGGAGTCATGTTCAGCGCTCCGATCTGGTACGCTTGCCGCCCGAGTCTCTGCGTCCTCATATTTAGCTTTCAGGTCCTGGATGTCTTGCTGATTTGTCTTGAGTTTCTTTTGCAGGGTCTGTATGATCCCTTCGTACCGCGTTGCTTTATCTTGGAGGTCTTGTATATTTTGTAATTGGATCTGATCCTCCTGCCGTTGTTTCTGCAAAGTCCGCACCTTTGTCTCGAGGGTCTTGATGACCTGTGCTTGTCGGGATCTATCCTCCGCCGGGGGATTGTAGCCAGGGCGATTGGAAGATGAAGGTGTTGGCCGTGCTGTGGCTGTAGGTGCTAAGGGTTTGGATTCGCGCGTAGGCATCGGCCTTTCTGGAATCTGGTCTTGATGTATATCAAGCGAGTCAGGGGTGGCCGGATCTTCTTCTGTGAGGGGAGGTGACGTCTGGAGATCGATGTTGTTAGCAACAGCTATGTTCTTCTCACTCCGAGGTAAAGCCTTGTTAGTTATAGACATCCTGGGTCCGGCCAAGGAGGTGCGTGATTGCATCGAAGAAGGCCTCGTTGTCCCTGGCTTGACAGCACCTCCTATTGATGGTCTGCTCGTATGAGTACTTGTTTTGGCCGTAGAGCTAGGCGGTCCCATACTCGGCCGAGCGGCGACACTGAGTCTGGATTTTGTGCTGGAATCAGAGGTCCTCGCGGTAGTTGCTGGAGTTCCTGTACGGGGTGTAGACACACCGGAACTAACGGACGACGGGGCAGGCTTCGTAGGAGATTTCGTGGGGGACTGCTCAATCAAAGTCAGCTACTGAGAAATCGAGGAGAAGTATGGTGTCACCCACTCTCAAAGATAGTCGAGTGCCCGCGGTTGTGGCAGAGCCGGCACTCATCAGACTCTGTCTCTTCCTCGCCACGTCGGCACTGACTATACTTGACGGTCTCGGTTTAGTTGAAATGCCATTAGAGGTGGGTGCGCCGTTGGTCTTCGCAGTTGGACCTGGGGGACTGAGGATTCTGACTGCCGACTCCTTTCGGACGAAGATGCCATGGCCAGGAGCACAGTTGAAGTAGCGCTCGCCCTTGACGGAACCATCATTCTTGCCCGTGTCATCGGCTAATTCGAGACCCAGCCATTCTCCTGAGGCAACATGTAACGGGCCGATGTAGCGGACAGTCCCTTGCTTCCCATCCTGCGTCTCTATCCTCTGTCCAATTTTGACGTTGAGATCTGCCATTTTTGGCAATTAATGGATGGTTGCGAAATTGCATGACAGGGGGAAAGAGTTTCGCGACATGGAAGATTTGAACATGAGTACGATCATATGGAGCCAGAGGCGTGAAGTAAATTCGGATTGTTGAATGGCCAAAGTTGTGGTCGACTGCGGACGACGCGACTGATGCAACAAGTTTAGAGGTGCAGGTCACGCCTTCAGGTCGCGCTCCCAGGGACAGTTTTCACGTGGGGGCCACGCATAATAGGTGATGTGGCACGCTGGGTGGGCCCGCGCCTGTCGTTACTGTAATTGCTGCCCGGACCCACGCCCGGTGAGCCTGAAGCAGCGCATTGGCATAGGCACTGGCACTGGCACTGGCATCCCTTACGAGTCCCTCAGCGAATACCTTTGGCTTGTACCACACGTCCTCCTTGTTCAGCCTACGCCACACGCACATTCACGCTCGAATTGACTTCACATCGGGTAGGACATCTGTTTGCAATTCTCCTCTCTAAAGACCTGGTTTGCTGGGGTATATCTTCTTTTGATTTCAAACCCAGTTTTAAGCACTCAGAGCTAGCTTTTCCAGTGCTTCACTGAAACAAAATGCCCGCGCGGTCAAACGTCGAGGGTATCTTCCATAACTCGGACATGAACAGGTAACGAATGGTTTCAAAGCACAAGAGACAAAACCCAAACCCCCTGTGGTCGCCTCCAAACTTCGTCCAAAACAACTAACATGAGATGCATTCATTGCCCGAGTGCCATGTCGAGCGTTGATCCAAACTTGGACATGTCCTCTTCTTTACTTTTTCGTGGTAACATCAAAGGGTATCTCGCTGGACATAATCGCAGATAATCATGATTCCATATCGATGTCCGGGGGTATCATTGGTCGTTTACTTTTCCGATCAACTCAGACTTCACCAAAGCCTATCGTAATGGAAGGTTTAAATGGTTGCCAGATCCGTTGGCGCTACTGGGGATCTGACTGTGATGGAGAGGCCCGATCGGGGCTGGATATGAAGAAAAAGAATGTGATGTCGGTGGCCTACCCGAGTCAAAACTAGCCCGAGGCTCGTGCTTGGGAGTTCGATCTCCGGAAATGCTGCCACCTGTGCCGAATGGAAATTTGGTATCTTGGTAACGTGATGGCCAGCCACCACTGCTTGTTGGGTTAGCAACCTCCTCCTCGGGCAGGTTGACGCCGCTGTCGTTCCAGAAATGTCTGTAACCGCTTTCACGGCTTTCCATAGATATCAGAGACGCTTTACTCGCGTTCGAGGATGCGTGTTTGAAGAAAGTCCCAGGGGAATTGTTCTGGTTTTTGCGGCTCATGAACGATGAAATCGAAGAAAGGCTGCCAGGCTTGCGTAGCCGGTCAAAGAGCGAAGCTCTCTCTGAAATCGGCGTACTTTCACCGTCGATAAAGCTTGAGCGCGAGGGAGAGTCGGTTGAGTGGAGCGAGGGCGCATTCTGCAAGAGCTTGGATTCGAAGAATGGTAAGGAATACTCGAATGAATCGGACTTGGGACGAGGGATTGCTCCTTTGACCGTGGTGGCATCCAGACCATGTGGAACAAGCTGCGAGATGAGGTAGTCGATAGCGTCTTTGAGCCCACCTGCGTTATTGCGTGTGTAAGTGAGGACTAGCCGTCCTTCCGAGGGCTCGACGATGCGCTCCACGGAGGCGGTGGCAGACTTTGGCAGACTGCTCAACTCGGGATTCGCATGAACGTCTACTTCGTACTGGTCTCTGAACTTCTGGCAGAGGTCGGTAAAGAACTCGGGACTGCTAAAGAAGGCGTCTAACTCGGTTGACTTTTGGAAAGCGATTTCATGACTTTCCGGAACCATCCCCAGGAAAGCATCAACAGCCTGGGGCACTTGATACTCGGGCCCGGAAATAGTGACAACATCACTAGCTTGCTCTGTGTTAGGGAAATCAATTTTGCAGTTCCATTTCTTCTCCAGGTCCTCGATTTCCGGTAACCTGGCAATTAGCTCGCGGTGGTAGAGTCTGTTGATCACCACAGTCTCGGAGACGAACTCGGCGTCCTAGAATTTAATCATCTGATAAGGACATACTCTCTTCACTCAGGGATTCATCATCGCTTACAGCTTTTTCCACCATATCCATGATTTCCTGTTTGACTGAATCCAAGCTCTGTGCATTTCGCGCGGGTGTACGGCAAATAACGTTGTCAACCTTGACATCGTCGTCTTCCTTACCGACGCCTCCACGATCCATGGCGTTGGAGAACTTTACAAAAACCGAATACTTTTTCATAATTCGCTGGATGTGCTGGCCGCCGATACCGATGATACGCTTGTGATACTGATCAGGAACGTGAAATGAAATCGACGCTGGCATCTCCTGTTCCACAAGATCTAGTCCGTTCTTGGTAGCTTCGTACTGGCTACCGACAACATCGATGTAGAAGTTGTATTCATTGAAGCCGTCAAAGATGATCTGGACATTGCCTGTAGCGATAGTCAGTTTCATGAGGTTGACCGATGAAGGAATTTTCTGTACTTTGACCCATGATTTTGTTGATCTTGCCATTTTTCTTACCGCTGACAAACTCTTTGTGCTCGTTCGCCAATTCGATCTTGACTCTCATCTGATATGGAGTTCTTGTTACGAAGGGAATCTGATTAATGACCATCATTGCAGCTTTGACGGCATCGTCGGAGCCATTGATAGTAAAGGTGCATTTCTCGAAACTGATGTCGGCACCCGAGTTCGTACAAATGTCGCTCAGCATGACCTGAATATCGCTTGGAGTAGGAGCCCGAAGCGCCGGGCTTTGGGAGGGCTCAGACATCATGATCCACCAAGACGCGCTGAAGAATTGGCCAGCCTACAACGCAGTTAGTCGTTTACACCACCCGCGATAGGGAACCCCGTTTTCATACCAGAGCCATAATCTCTTTCACAGTTCTCTCCACGTGGAGGACCTCTGTGCCTTGGACTCTAACTAGACCTCTTTGACTGCCCAGCTGTGGGAAAAGCACGTGCGAGCCATTTGTCTCCATAATCTTTCGCACTTTGTCGAGACGATCAAGTAAGATATTGTCAATCTTACTTGCCGACACCACAGCATCCTTGGAGTAAAGTTTGATGCCCATGACCAGGTCCTTAAGCTTCTGCTTCGCCTGGTTTATCCGTTCTTGCGTTTCGCCCGTGATGAAAATCTCGTCAGCAGCCCGTCGAGTTGCATGAGGCGGCACGTAGCCAAACACTCCTGGGAAGGGAGGTGGGAAGTAGATGGCGGTTTTGGTGGCAGACTCGATCATCTTGATGTTTTTCCCGGTGCGGCCAGAGACCAGTGTGTGCATGGAAACCTCGAGCTTTATCACATCAATTTTGTGTTTGAGCTGTGAACCTGTTAGTAAGGAGTTTGTCCGATATTTGAGTAAGAGAAATTACAATCTGGTCAATCATCATCAAAGCACGGGTCTTTGCATGTTCAACGCTCTCCATGTCTCCGAAGATGTTAACGCGGTAGCGTTGATCAAGACCACTGTCAATATCGTCACTGTAAGCGGCGTTGGCGGCAGAAGCGTCGGCATTTCGGGGCTTGAGGAGAAATATGTCTGTTCCGGTATATTTGGCGCAGAGGTCAATATGGCTCAAGACGCTCGAGCGGATGCCGGTCTCAGCTCCGTCCAATATCAAGCCCGGGTCGATGTCCACAATCGCAGAGCGCTGCTTCCAGTCAGTATATGTAGATATATGGCGTGTGCAGAGATCTGAGATGTTCATACCATCATGATGGGTGTCTCATTCAAGATCTTTGCTCTCATCTTGTAGACCAAGTCTCCGTCGCCCGCTATGCACACGTTCGTCACGAGTCCTTGGGATTTTCGTGTATGCAAAACAGGCCCAGCTTTTGGTTCCGACGACGTGACCGTGGCTTGAATATGTCCTCCGCTCTGCTCACTGATGTAGGAGCACGCTGACCGAAGCCGTTCCTCATTCTGTATGTGGACGGGCAAGCGATGGATTGGGGTGTCTTCCGAGGTGCCGGCTGGAAAGGTCCATCGTTGAAAAGCACCAGGACTCGAGTGGAGGATCTCATCGGGGTCAGGACCTGGCAGGTTCGAGGCGAAAGGGACGTTGAAGGACAAATTGACAACTGATGCTTCGGACGCAGGCTGAGGGCCGAGTCCGGGAGAGCCTTGAGGACGTCTCAATGGTTGCGGCGAGGGCATGTCCTGATGGAATCTCGACCCAAACGCCGCAGGAGTCATCCGTTCCCAGCCATGACGGGCTTGGCCGGTGAAGTTGCTAATCTTGTGCATCTTCGACGATGGATGACTCCCCAGGTCATCGACGTTGGCAAGGGTGTAGGATGGGAGAGAGGAACTATGGTTGTTGCATTGAGAAGGTTAGAGGGTGCAGAGGGAGGCCCAAGAAGAATTGGCAGGATGTCGTGGAAAGTATGCCAGGACGTTGCTGGAGACAAATCGGAGCTTCGAGCAGTAGTAGTGCACTAGGTAGGGAATACAATAGCAAGAGTAGATAGTTGGCTACGGGCGGTGCAGAGGGAGTTCAAGTTGGTGAAGTGCAGTGGACTGTGCGGCGCAGGCAGTTGGAACCCTGACAGAATCATCCAACATTGTTTGGTTTAGTGTAGCAGTAGCGTTGGCCGCGCCGAGGGGTTCCAGAATGGCAGGCACTCACCCACTACAGACCAGGCCCAAAGCCTGATAGCTACTCGTACATGCCTAGAGCAAACCCAGGAACTGATGGTCCGGTCAACGATGTGCCCCCGTAAGCTCACAACTAAACCTCAAGCGATCGTGTGAACAAGCCTGACCAGCGTGAGCCGACCGAGTTACGACTCCTTAATGGCCAACGGGCTTTAGGCTGTGCATAAGGAGGATGACGAATAGAAGAAACCTGTCTCCGGGGCGCACCTCAAGTGCTACGTAGGAAGCACCAAGACACATGATGCCTGCACCGCCCCCACGCAGCAACACACGTCCCCATTCCTTGGATGTTCAAAGACAAAATCCCCCGAAGCTATCTCTTCCGCCACATGACCATGTTCCGTACGGATCTACATGAATAATGTCCGCAGCTCGGGGAGAGAAGCTTACTCATATGAACAGAGATTCTTGGGAGACACAGAGACGATTAAGAGGCTTTCAGACCTGCGTCGTGCCAACTATGTGCCTACTCAGGTGACTTATCTAGGCTCCCGTTTAATTCTCTGAGTTTACGCGAAAGTAGACCATATCCGGCCTCGACAGGTATGGGTGAAAATTTTCTGGCAATGGCTGATCCATGGGAAGCCGGCCATGGCACAGGTGAGCTTCGAGACGATGTAGACGGCAAGAATCCAGATGTCAGAGACACTGTTTTGTCAGCCTCACCATCCTCGCCATTTTCGTCTCGCCTGTTCAACACGACTTCTGTCAAGCCACCAGGAAATCCGGGGTTTGGTGCGAGACGGAATGGCGTGGGTGAGGATTCTCGTGCTTCACTCAGGCAGTCTTGTCTTTCCACGGGCTCCAACATATCATCCAGCTTTTCGAAGTCAGGGCTCATTGGGGGTTGAGGGAGAGAAGAGAGCTTCACGTCTGCAAGGCTGGGACTTCGCGAATGGCTTCCCACAACGCGTTTGTGAGGACTAAATCTCGGCTCAGGTAGCTGCAATTCGTTCCGCAGCTTCTCCTTGTCGTCAGGCGCCCGGTTTGCAAAAACGACGCGAATGTTATCGTAGAGATAGAAATGATTTTTTGTGGTGCAGCAAAATTTTAGGTGTATCAGGTAGCGGAGAATGTCTTTCGTGCTGAGCGGGTCGCGAGCAGCAAAGTCCGTCTGCTTTTCAGGCGTTGCAGCTTCGATGATCGGTCCAGATGAGTAACTCCTCTGTCGCACAAATGTCTTCATGCCGGGAGACATGCCCTCAAGATCATATGGGACCAAGAAGAGCTTAACCGCAGTTTTGTTGGGGTTTTTGATTATCACCTGAAGCTGTCCTTTCTGCGGCACTCGATATGCTCCACCGAGGGAGACATTGGAGCTGACTGAAGTTTTCTCTTGTTTGCCTCGTCCTTCCTTGGCCAAAGCTCTCCCAATAGCGGTATTCTCGGGCTTGGTGATCTCCGCAGCCAGTTCTTCGGGGTTAAGGGCAGCTTCGGAGCGCCGCGAACGTCGTCGAGGTCGATCCGGAGGTTTCAGATTGTGTTCTAGGTCGATATTTCCGACGTATGGGCTCGGGTTATCGTCCGATATTGACCGGAATGAACTTGCAGAAGGGTAATTGTAAAATACCGCTGGAAACGGAACAGTTACATGGGCAGGGCACTTCAAGTTCGCGGGACAGTTGCCTTTACCCATTACTCCAATTTGCGCCACGAAATCCAATGGCTTGGACGGCGGTGTAGACATGCTGCCCCGGAGGATAGACTCTTCAAAGGATCCAACCATTGACGCACGATGTCGCACCGACATATCTGCTGAGCCGGAAGGCCGGCGTTGTTTGTTCCAAGGAAACGCCTGAGACACAGTGGGAGACTGGTATGTGAAGGAGCTCAACGACCGCCGCGGGCGATGATCTTGTGGATAGGCCGAGCCATCGGCAGGCCGAGACAATCCATATGACAACGGTCGACTGAAATTAGGTATGGCGTGCTCCAGGGGTGACATCCGCAACGATTCAAAGGCATTCGGAGGCATGGTCCTTCTCCTTACAGGCCTGTCCCCCTCAATGGGCGGAGGCGTTTTCGGTGAGAAATCCAGCGTAGGGTTATTCGTTGCATGAACGAGAGGGCTTGTAGGAATTCTCATGACATAACTTGACGAGAGGCTGCTTCCCAGAGATGGAGCACGTGATCTTCTTAGAACATCTGTAGGAGAACTTTGCTGATGTTGATGATTCGGTGTATGACGAGGTTCGTTATGCTCGGGTTGATGGATGTGATTCCATGGGATGCCTCGATCAATGTCATGGGCCAGGTCGTTCGTGCGGAGAGCTGAGAGTGAGCGTCGAAGGGCGTCGGTTGCAGAAGATGGACCTGACATCGTTAAGGGCTCTCGATTCATTCGAAAATGTCGGGTATCGTCAGCGTTGCTTTGTGGCATGGGCGAAGGAACGCTTTGTTCGGCATCGACCTCAGCACATAACGCTTCGAGCCCTGGTCGTGGAACCCATTTCGTCCTTTGCCCCCGTTTGATACAGTGGATCAACTCCTCTCTGTCACTTGTGCGTACCGTCGCTCGCTCGTCGTCTCCATCTTCTTGCGTAATATTATGCTCCTCCCCATTCACACCGTGGTCGAAAGGAAACTGTTCGTCGGTGTCGTCAGCCTGTGGTCTGCTATATCGGGCCATCGTTGTAGATATTTTCCTCCTCTTCACTGGGCGCTCTTCTCGGTGTCCACTATCCCAGACAAAGGGCATACTCCGACTCTTCCAGCCCCGTCCGACTGTCGCGTACTCAAGGCACAAGATAAAGTCGTAGATTGCAGGCTCTGAAATGAGCGCTTAACATATGTTTGAGAGGTTGAAGAGGCATAGCGGTACGATCGCTTAGAGCTTGAAGGAGCCGAGCCGGGTGTCAATAGTTGGCACGATGCTCTTTGGTGGGGTCGGGCGCAAACGCGCGTTTGTACGTGCTAGGGAGTCTCAAGTTCACCTCGACCCGATTGAGGGAGAGAACTCAGCAGAAATGTCTACAGCACTAGCAGAAGTGAAGTGAGAAGGTCAGAAGAAGATGCTGGCCTTGATTGAGTCATATGTTCGAGTGGAATGCACATGTCCGGTATTCCGTGCGGGTACCAACTAATGTGCTAGTCTAGTGCTTCGGAATCGTAGTAGTGTAGGATGATCCCCCTCGCCCCCATCCGTGCCAAGCGAGCCTGGAGCATGGCAGACCCTGGGCGTCAACTTCTCTGAACAGAGCCCTTGCAGAACCCGTAGAAGGATACCACCAGAATCGCCAATGTGGTCTTTGCCAAGGACGTACATTCACGAAAAGTCCCGTCGTTGGCGTTGACTCCCACGTCCAAATTTGCCGGAAGAGAACAGTGCCATCAGGAAAAGAACCGCGGCATCTGCTTACGGCTAGCGCTGAGATTTTCAGTTAACTGTACCTGCCCGTACTTCCAGTGAGCGACTTGGTCATGGGCCTCAAAAGAACGCGTGAGGCGGCGGAGCTCGCTACTAAGGACTCACAGCGAAAGAAGTACAAAGGATTCTCGGTGGGACCTGCGAATCTTCCAGATGGCACTTACAAGCGAAAAAGTGAGATCTCGAGTTAGTTGGAAACGACGTGAACTAACCTTTACAAGCCCAGAAGATAAAGAATGACCTCATTCAGAAGGCCAAGGTTAAGAAGGCCTACGCAAAGGTGAAAGCCCAAGAAGAAGCTGCGCAAGCACCCACTCAACTTCCCACCGACGGCAAATCGACCACTTCCCCCCTGCAAAATGCTCACTCAAGCCTTGAGTTGCACCCAGACCGTCAAGCAATGCTGGAAGAGGAGGAGACAACTGATGCATCACCAACAAAGAATGGGCCTGGGTTCTCACAGTCTCGCAGAGTGGACGCCGCGTCAGCGCAGCCAAAAGATCGGACACCAAGACAATCACGATACAAACGAGAAATGGAGGCTGGTGCTCTACGCAAAGCCGAAATGGAATCGAGGAAACAGGCTCGCGAGGCTCGTGAGAAGGACCGCAGAGCCATGGCTAAAGCCAAAAGACAGGGTCGTGACGGGAAAGTCAAGCTGGGGCGGCAAGGTACTGTCCTGCTCAGTCGCATTCAGAGATTAACAGCAGAAGGAAAGATATGACATGAAAGTCTCCGTACACGCAGATGGAAGAATCGATTCGAACACAACTTGTACGCACACAGATCCCTTTGGCTGCATCTGCTTTGCCTGAGCTGGCCCAAGTTTGACGACATCCTCCTTTGCTCAAAGAGAGACCGACTTTGCATTTGAACAAAGCGAACTCGGCCCCAGAGACTGATTGAGCCTACAATGACCTTTGTCAAAGATCCCAATCGGTAGATTTATACCCAATCAGGTATCCGGCGTGTGAACAATGCCAATTGTTTCGCTTGAACAACTCCACACAATGCCAATCAAAGCACCCAAATTCTGCATAAAGACGTCTCTGCACTATAAGCATCGACCTCCTCCTAGCCACACAGCCACTCGCGGTACTAACAACCATCTCATATCCAAAATTTCCACACGCAATCGCAATTGTTACTAAACAATCTTTTCCCAATCTTTCTTCAAGTTTCTTACCAAGTATAACCGACCTGACTAACCACCACCATGCCGGAGATCAACTTTTCACCTATCCTGACACTAGAAAAAAAAGCCAGAATAGAAGAGCTACAAAAATATCTAAAAAAGACCCACGGATACACTGACGACAGAAGAAGGTGCATGAAGGAGTACTTTGCACTTGTCGGACAGTATCCGCTCTTTACTACAGCATCAGCTGCGGGCACCTTTCAGTGTATACACTGGGATGAGGCGGAGGAGAAAAGGCGATTCGACGACGGACGCCACTGGAACACATTCCTAAGCCAGTGTACTGCAAATAGCGGGTTCCTTGGTGAAGTCCAGAGCCTTGTCTTGTACATGACTCTCATGGCAGAGTTCATGCTAGACAACAAGAGCATGCTCGGAGAGACTTTCTTGGTAGGTTGGGCCTTGCACAACATACCAAGTCCCATGTCCGACTTCCTCCGAATGTCTCTACATGCCGAAGAGTATGCCCAGGGTGAACAAGGCTGGACCATTCGCGCCTTTGAAGACCATCTGCTCGTTTGGAATTGTGTTTTCAAGAGCGAAGCTGTTAAAACCTATGCACAAACGCAGGGCAAGAAGGACAACGGAGGTTTGTTTTTCCCCAACTACCTCCATGTCACGCAGAGACCGATTGCTGGGGGCTGGGCGGCTGTGTTCATGTTCTCCAAAATGGAGCATCGACGTTGGGCGCTGCAAATCTTCAAGCTAGTATGGGCGGAAATCTGGAGACAAAGTGCCAATTCCATGGGAGGCGTTGTTATCCTAGATTATGAAAACGATGCTGCGATGGCGCATGGAATGTACCGGTAGAGATTCCGAGGTGAAGGTGTGACGGTAAGTGATTTTTGTCGTCATGATTGGGCGAAAACGAATCGCGTCCAAGGCGCAATTCTGTCGGGGGTGGATTTGTTTGCTGCTTGTGAGGTGAGTGAGAACAATTCTATACCCTGTGTATTTTTTATATCGTACAGAATTTCTTTTTTTCGTGCATATCCACAATGTGAGTCTGGTAATTACATACAAGGCCTCCTGCGTAAAGGCGAATCTCTATCAGCGCAATACTAAGCAACGCCGTAAATTCTGTTGTGGGCTAGGCTGCAATATTTTCATGTCTTTATCAAAGACAATCAATATAAAAGATTGAATGTCAAGCTTATGAGATCTTTTTATGAGAAGTAGTATCACCACCTGATGTCCGAGCACCTGGGGCTCACCAGTGTAATTCGCAATATATATATGGATTAAAGTTTTTCCGTGTCCGTCTGCGATGTTGGCTGTTCCGTTTGTCGTATTTGAAGGTTGAACATGGCCATTTTTACATCTGGGTCAAATCACCAGCTGAGCGCATCAAATCGCGTCTGACTTGACAGCTATGGTCAGATGAATTTACTGAAGTCGGATCAAGATCTTCTTTTCTATTCATTTTATAGCCCAAGGAAGTCGCTCGCACAATGGCGACCACATTGACCTCGCGCGACGAGCCCAAGACGGCAGAATACGCTGGAGGTACGAGAATTGACACCTTGATCCTACAGTGCTTCTTCACTCCCTCTTCTGATTGTTTCCTGACACGAACCCAATTTCAGATGAGGTCGCGGGCCTGGTGCTTGACCCAGGCTTTTCTAGCGTAAGAGCAGGATTCGCTGGCGAAGACGCGCCCCGATCTATCGTGCCCACCTTCTACGCCTCTACTGAGTCTGGCCGATTTTTTGGCGACCACGTCATCGACGTGACCAGAGAAGATGTAGAGATTAAGAATCCCATAGGAAGAGATGGTGTGGTGGAAGATTGGGATGCGGCTGAGGCATTGTGGAAATACGCGTTTGCGCACAAATTGACTGGCGCACGACCAAATCGAGCTCTTCAAGAGTGGCTTAATGACCCTAAATCAGTGCCGGATTTGCAGAAGGCAATGGCGGACGCGGTGGACACAGAACGATGCCTTGAGGATCATCCATTATTCATCACCGAACCGTCGTGGAACCCTACAAAGGCGCGAGAAAAATGCGTGGAACTGGCTCTGGAGTCTTGGGGAGCGCCTGCAGTCTATCTAGGGAGATCTGGCGTTCTTGGTGCTTTTGCCGCCGGGAAACCGACTGCTCTGGTTGTCGACTTTGGAGCATCGCAACTTTCGGTAACGCCGGTGCACGACGGAATGATTCTCAAAAAGGGCATCGTGCGGTCAAACATTGGAGGAAACTTTTTGTCTTCGCAGGTTCGCAACATGTTTGCAGCCAACGAACCGGAACCAATCACCATCACACCACGTTATCTCGTTCAATCGAAGCAACCCGTGGATGCAGGACAACCGGCAAACGCGGTACTAAAACAATTCCCAGAAGGGTTCAGACCGCCACGACCGTCATACCGACGCTATCAAGAGGAGAAGGTGGTACTTGAGTACAAGGAGATCGCCTTACAAGCGTGGAACCTTCAAAATGGACCGTTCCGTGGCCAAGGGGAACTGATGTCGCGTGAGCAGCAATATGCGCATCCTTTCGAGTTCCCAGACGGATACAATCAGACGTTTGCATCTGAACGATACAGACTTGTTGAGACCATGTTCGACCCACAATGCTACTACTCACCTCCTGCTGGGTCGGACGAGGGCCAATTGTATCCAGCGCCTGATGCACAGGGAACTCTTACGGCGATGATGAAAACCAGCATTGGGCAAGTGGATGTTGACGTGCGACCGTTCATGATTGGGAACGTGGTCCTGACCGGAGCAGGGTCGCTGATCCGGGGATTACCGGAACGAATCTCAGGTGAACTCCAGAAGCTGTATCCCAGTGCACGGGTTCGCGTTCAAGCTTCCGGGGCCACGATTGAAAGAAAATATGCGAGCTTTATTGGAGGCAGCATTGTGGCCAGCTTAGGGACATTCCACCAAATGTGGATATCCAAGAAGGAGTATGAGGAGCATGGTGCCAGCATTGTCGAGAAACGATGCAAATGAAAGGGTTCAATCCGGCACGCCGCTTTCATTGATGTGCCGCGTCTAGGATCCTTATCGCAGTCGTTTTGCGCGTCGCTCAGAAGCAGGCACTCACTGACTCAGATGGAAGAGCTTCAGCCAGGCAACATGAGTAACCAGATGGTGTGGATGGGTCACGAGGAAGACAGAGATTAGGCAAATGCACCACTTCGCAAGCGAAGCTGAGCAGAAATAGGCATGGTCGGCCGTTGGACGTGTGGGATGCCAGGGCCTCTTTTTTTCGCGCTTGAATTGTCTGGAGAAATTCGGCCTTTGTCTGATGTGGTTCCCAGTGAGCGGTCAAGCGGCATCAGGCACCGAAAGGGGTCAACCAGGGGGGAACATCCCAGGCCTACGGATAAGGGACGGTGCGAGCGGTGAAGACGTGATTCCAATCAGCTGAGGAGCCAGAGCATTGACAGGTGGCGATAACCTGTTGAGTGCCTGTCAGTTCCATGCAAGCCTACCACCTGAACCAGAGACTCGGGACGCAAGGAGTGAACAAAAAGTAAAATGACTTTCAAGTTGTGGGTGCTTGTGTAACCTGAGCCGCAGCCAAAGAACCACTGGGTAGTCAGTTTTGGGCAGTATCCACAGCCCGGGGGAGCTTCCTGGTGGTGGTTACGCACCCAGTGACCCAGGATGCGACTGGGCACACAACTGGTATCTTGCCTGGAGCAGCTAAGGGGCGCCTATGCGGGCCTAAGCCGAGAGTTCTCAGTTGGTTGCTAGACTTCTAGATAGGTGCTAGGTACCTTTGGTAGGCTACACCAGGCTTCAGATAAGAGCATTGAATACCCAAAAGCTCGGTTCTTCAGGCAACTTATCAGAGGGTGCCAGGCTAAATTAAACCAGATTTCAGGCGTTCGTTTTGTTTGGCCATGCAAATCATGGGCCAAGCAACAGGCGGCGGCATTGGATTCCTCTGAATCCGCGACCTATCACTCCCTACCCTGGTGGCATGGATCACTTCCAGTTGGACACTCCACTTGAGCCACTCTCGCTGGCGTCGGATCACGGCACTGACGCCCGACCGGTAGTAACTTGGCTGCTTCGTGAACCTGGTGAACCTGTAACTTTCAAGTCCAGGCCTTGACTCGAACTAGCGAGAGCAAAAAAAAGATGCCCACCCTTCTTTTGTTCAACCTGAATCGTTGAATGCATGCAAGTGCCTCACACCAAGACACGAAACATCTCCAGAGAAAACACTTGGACATGCACGGTTCCTTCCAGTTACACGGCAGTAACGGTGGCATCATTTACTAGTAATTATTGTCGCCACAGAAGTGATCTTTTGTTTTATTTTTTTCAAACACCCACCCACCAGTTCTTCCTTCCCCGGGTCTTGTCGTCGATCATACCAGATAGACTCCCACACAAACTGCCGCGCCCACACACCACCACGCACCTCAACACTCCAACATCTTCTGCCGCCCGCCATTCTCCCTGCATGAGAATCCTCGCTAAGAATCTGTTGCCAATTGGCCAAGCTGCATGACCTCTTACCGGCTCGTCGGATCACTCTATGCTAACAGTAGAGCATTTCTTATTACTCGTACCACCACCAGTCGGTGCCAGTCCTCCTTCACTATCACTATCAGGGCCTCCGACTAGCCAACCTTAATTGCACCCGACTACTACCAAAGTCAATACGCTCACTTGGACTACAAGTTACTCCTCAGACTCGGCTCTTACTGCTGATTCACCTGACTCACCCCGGATGCCCCAGGCTGTGTAAAGTCTATGGGCCTTCAACGCCACGACGGCGGCTCAACATCTTAGTGATGGCTCCCACAGGACTACCAATCTCATCCACAATGATTGTTCAAACAATGGACTCACCGCTGGCAGTAGAATCCGACTCGATTAATTCTTCCGAGGCAGGCACTCAGTACGACACTCGTTCCTTAACTGCCAGCATCACCGATTATCCCATGCATTGGGGTCGAAGGTATCATCGGTACAAAGAAGGCGCCTATCTCTATCCAAATGACGAAGACGAGCAAATCCGACTCGATGAACAACACGAAATCTTGAACCAATTATGCAACGGCCGCTTATTCTTCGCCCCTCTTGAATCAGATGATGTTCGCACGGTCTTGGACATTGGGACGGGAACAGGAATTTGGTATGATCTGTCAACTTGGAGCGGGAAAATTCGCTAACATTGTACTAGGCCAATGTCTTTATCTGACTCAAAGCGCCTTCCTAATGCCACTATCACCGGCATTGACTTATCTGCCATACAGCCTGAAGATGTTCCTTCAAATGTGTATTTCGAAATCCAAGACTGTTCCGACCACGACTGGGTTCGACCGGAAGATAGCGTCGACTACTGCCACATCCGGCTCATGTCAGGGGCATTGACGTCCTACAAAGACCTAATTCAAACTTCCAAAAAGTATCTTCGTCCTGGTACAGGTTGGATCGAGTGTCAAGAGGTGCATCCCCAACCCATTGCAGACGACAACACTATTCCCGAGGAATGGCCCTTGAAAGTATGGGAGGAGAATATGGATTATGCCGCCACAAGGTGTCTTCGACCAGCCCGCCCGATTCGAGTTGCGCCACACATCAGGACGTGGATGGAGGAAGCAGGTTACGTCGACATCCATGAGCACATCACCAAGATCCCTCTCGGAGCGTGGCCCAAGGACAAGCGGCTAAAGAATATCGGTGGCTGGTGGCTTGCCAACTGGCTTGCAGGATTGCAAGGCTTCACCTATAAACTCTTCAGTGGCGATGGCTTGAGATGGTCGAGAGATGAGATTGAGGTTCACCTGGCTGATGTCAGAAAAGCTGCACTCATGAAAAATGTTCATTCATATCACAGGTACTATGTCGTTTATGGACGGAGGCCCACACCGGAAGAAGAGCACAAGGAGCAAATGTTGAACTTGTATGGCCATGGGTGAAGAACTTGTTCAACTACACGTGGTCTTCTAACAATCGGAATACCACGATCTCCCAAAAAAATACAACAAGCACGGCAGATCACATCTGAACGGAGACCGTCCCTCAACTCCGGCAGTCATGATCAGCCAGCCCTTGCACCCAGCTCGACGATGACTGGTGTTGTTCCAGTGAGCCTGATGCTACCCTGGCAGCCAACTCACGGAACATATCAGTTTTGTCGACTGTTTCGGGGCCATTTCTGGGCGGGAAACTTATTGACCAGGGCGATTACCCCTGTTTTGCAGCATAGTTGCGGCCTGCCCAACCACGGCATCACGACCGGGATCGATCTCGGGAGGTGCATAATGAATTCAAGCGCAAGCCTGGTGGTGATGAGGGAAGTGGAGTAGGCGCAACGACGCCCAAAATTTATGTGTCTATGTAACACGGCCATTGGAGACAGCCAGTTCAGGCTCGACTTATTTCCCCCCCAATCTTTGGGCAGCAACACCATTGCTAAAGCACAAGACATTACTAGCACTTGCGCCCGACCGGCAATCCTTGCACAAGGTGTGGTGGTCTTGGATCGTACAGAGTAGAGTTCGTGGTCGATCTTGGAAACATGGGGAGTCCCACGTTTCTCTTGGGCAGCAACCTGCGTCTCTAGCTTTGGCCGATCGCTACGAACGGCAATTTTAAGTACCTACTATTAGGCACACAGGACATTACGCAGCGGATACTTCATCCATGATCAATACTTAGCTGGGTAGTTGCACAAGGCAAATCTGGCTATTTCCGAGCCCTCTTTGTGCCTTCCATTTTGGCCCGTTTCAGATGTTGCCGGTTACGGGCTACTTGTGACTTCCGTAGTGAGAATAGCAGAGAAGTCGGATTTTACCAGTGACCACAGATGCCGTCTGACAAGAACACGGAACATCCCGCGCCCGCAATGACGCATGTCGGGGACTTTTGATTCTGCCGCCCACCTGCTGTTATGAGCAAGTATTTCCGAGGCTGTCTGACGCCAATACTTGGTCATTTTATCTACTGGCAACTGGCACACTAGCCCACTAGCAAACTAGCAAACTACTAGCAATTACTGGAAGGGGGGAAACTGCGAACATAGGCAGGTACGTACGAGTACTTGTACCTTACCAGTACTACTTGTATCACCAAGCGAGCCAAGATGCTTTAGATCTTAGATTGTTTTCCCGCTTCCTTCTCCTTCAACGCCATATATGGGGTAGTTCCATGCAGTCAGCTTTCTATTCATCTCTCTTAGGGTTGAAGCCTGTATCAGTCTAAGTTACCTAGCTCCGTATTTGCGATAGCTCTGGAGATTGTCCGGCACTTTGAAGATCGCTCTAACAACCCCTCCTATTATGGCATCTACGCCTTGCAACGTTACAACATTTCAACATTACCGACAGCCTGATCGACTTCATCGGTATGACCCGGCTTTTCCAAGCTCTCATGACAGACCCATTACTACCTTACCCTTTGTCATAGTTGCTCAGGAAGTCGGCGCTTCGAGAGCCTCATAATCATCATCCACTAAAAACAGCCTCCTGGAACACCGAGGACTTTGTACCAGTCCATGAATTGATTATGAATTATTTCAAAGCCTTCTTCGGGCGTTTTCCGCCATGAAAAGGGAGAAACAAGCGTCTGTCTCCCTTGCGTAGGTTAGTCAATCGGTGAAGACATCCTTGTTCAAAGGCAAGAAGACGGGAAACCCCTACCTCGTGGGCGGTACCGTACAGTAAGCAGGCGAATACAACACGGCACCCACAAGGCAAATGCAAGACCTATCAATCTAGTATACTACCCTTCCCGAGTCCCGCTTCCGCGCGCGGACGGGAATATTCCAGCCGACAAGCGAGTAAACGATCAAATCAGTTTTCGAATACCTCCAGCAACCCTATTCAATTATGCATAACGCCACCGAGGAGCTTGCCAGGGCTGGGACAAAGGTACAAAGCGCTGAGGAGATGTATCAGAAGGATGGGGACCTTACTCGAAAAGCAAAAGAACCATCGTCCCTTCCCCCATTGGGTTCCTCCCTTGTTCGGCAAAGTTTTCCGTCCCTGCCCCCCCCAAACGGGACGATTACTCGGGAAGGGCTATTGTAGCATTGCGAAAGCCCTTTTCACTGAAAATTGACAGGACAGGACAGAATCATCACACCACAAACGAGGCGACCTGGAAACAATGAAACAATGCCCCTCGTCCTTCCGCAACTCCCGCCCAGTACCAGGAGGAGGCGACTCGCCGTCCGGGCGCTATTGCTTTCTATCAAAGTCTCCGCGGTGCTTGGAATTTGGAGACAAAGGATGGATGAGTGGACGGATGAGCGAAACGCCATATCGCCTACAATATCCAAGTTGGTTGAAACAGTAGTAAAGACTCATCGACCGATCATTCACACCGCAACTTGCTTCGATGTCATGATACGGGAACAACGCATAAACTTATGCGTCAGGTTAGAAATTACGATTCCTGCTTTCCTGATTGCCGAAGCCGCCCTATTGGTTCAATTTGGCACGCCGGCACGTTGTGAGGTAAGAACGAGATGAGATTGAGGGCAGAAGATTCTGAGAGATCGTTCGATTGTGTCCGCGTCAAAAGTTCCAGGCCTACGTCTAATGGGGGCGATGCCATCACTATTGGCGACGGGGACCCCTGCTCCTCAAACCCATTGAGACGGTGACTTCTTTCGCCAGCAGCTGTATGCGTCTGATATATAGCAAGCGGCTGGAAGGTCTGTGAAAAAAAAAATAATCAGGTTCTTGCTTTGTTTTGCCTGCAGCAAAGGCATGGGGGTACCCTGGATATGTATGCGGGTTCCAATTCCGAGTCGCTGATCTCGAACATTTCCCTGTAGTCCAGGCCAGTCATTTTGGCCCTTTCATGGTTGCTTCCATGCAAAGTCACGGCATGCATATAGACGGAACAGGTTAAGCAAGCGAGACGCCCTGCAAGTACAAAATGACTATGATGTATGTCCGCCAACACAACAGCAACTCATCCCGTCTTTTCACGGAACTCCAATTCCAAACCCTAGCAGTACCACCCCATACCTAACCGCCGCGGAACCGGATCCGGAGCGAGAGCGCGAATATACTCCCTAGTCCCTTGCCTGTCTCGAAAAGATCAAGATCTTCAGACTTTGCAAAGAAATACATCAAACTTGGGAACGCTACCGCTACCGCCCAGGATCTTTTCTTTCGTTGTCCATGGCATATTGCACGCGCAATTCTCTCGCAAGCGTCGGCATCGCATAATTTAGTATGTTGGCGAGGCGAGGGGTGAACGGAGTCGATGCGAGTACAGGCGATATCTTATTGTACATTTTGCTTTCTGCCCCCTTCCCGCCTGCATGCAGGGTTGGCAAATCGACTGCGAAGAGCCAGACTTGCCCTACCCTACCGTTGCCCAGCCCGGGGCCTACGTTCTCGAGAATGCGTATTACTATGCTTAAGTGCCTGCCTACAACAAACCAGTACATAAGTACGCAGTCTCGGCAGTTATGCAGTCACATACTACTGGGCCCCTGTGGCTCGAGAGTTCGAACTATACATATAAGCGAGTGCTCTCTCTCTCTGTGTGTGTGTACGCAGTTACAGCACGGCACAGCACCCGTGCAGTACCGCACTTGACTTCCAACTAGGACTTGAAGACGCTACAGGAGAAACACGTAGGTGCCTGTACCGTATCTTGCCCGAGTCTGGCACCGGAGTAGACGTGTCGACCTTATCTTTCAATTCCCCCAGTATCCTATCCTATCATATCCTATCTTACTCCATACTATTCCCCTGCCCCTGGTATGCCAGTGCCATCCGACCGAATTCCGGGCGATTCGTATATGCAAGTGGTTCGGAACTACAAAGGTACAACACACATGTACACGTACATGTATATGCACATATCCCTGCTCACCTATCTACCGGGCACTCAGGGAGATACATCCTGCCCATGCTCGACTATTCTAGATAGAACCAAAGGCAGTACTACTTGGACTCTTGTATCTATGATGAATGTGCACTCGCACAGGATGGAGGCACACATGGCATGAAGCGAATGCGAATGATTTCTTTTTTGTTTCAAAAACATTTGAACATTTTTTCTGTCTGCCATTCACATCAAGTATGGCTGGCTCTTTCGATTAGAATTACAGCATTTCGCCTGAGAGACCGTAGCTCCTAGGGTTGTGCTCTGCTCTGCGCTGCGCTGTTGACGCCCGCAAATTACATACGCTCTCCTCTTTCTTTCCCACCGTCCCCTCCTCGCTCGCTCACTTCACCATCCGACCAGTCTATTCAAGCTGCAGTGCTAGAAGATCCCACCTCATCCGAGCACGAAAGGAGGTAGGCGATACATCCTTTGCGGCTTCAACTTCATCATCACACTTCGCTCGCCTCTTGCCGTGTTTCAAGCACGGCAACATCTTCAGCTCCACTTCATCGAGCGCCCTTGAGATCCATAAGATCGAAATATTCAATACCAATAGCTCGCTGGGGCAAATCCAGTCCAACCATTGCTAAACAAAGCCCGTGAACAGAACATACACCAAGAGCGCCATGCAGTTGTTTACCCGCTTGCCTATGGGATCTCCGTAGAAATTGCCCATGGAGGGGAGCATCTTCTCCGCTTTTCTTCCAAGGTGATTCGTATTAATGGGAAAGGGAGTATGTCGTGTAGGTCCCGCCAAGCCCAATTCTTTGAACAGAGAGCGCCGTGCGAAACTTTTTTGGACACCGATAACGAGAAAAGACGACATTTTTTGTCTCATCTCCATTCCGCAGGAAGGAGCACGCCAGGCCCATAAAAACAGTAGTTGGGTGATCATCGCTGAAACAGAGAAAGAAATCGTGGGTATCGTGGCATCATTATCGTATCCTTTTCGTGCATAGAAGGTCCAATTTCCTTTTGTTGTTTGTTTCACACCGTTGGTGCGTCAGGTTTCTTTGACCCCAAACCGCCCAAGAGAGCTTCTGGAGGTACCCGTAGGATGTTGGTGTTTTTGTCTGTATACGGCACGCTCGGAACGGTCCTGTATCCGGCGCGCCGCCTTTGAACACGATTGAGGATGATGCCGAGTAATACTAAGAGGAATATTGTGCCCAAAGCGGCACAAAGAGCAACGAGGATAACAATGCCAAGAGAATGGCCTCCTTCTGCGAAAACGTTAGTTGACTGGCAAACATCTCAGGGTTCTCATATCTTACCACTTGAATTAGGTACAGTTGATTTTGAAGCAAACACTTGGCTGATAGTGCCAGCGCTGCCATCCGAATTCGACGCCAGGATTAGAGGCTCCATTTGGGTACCGTTGAAAAGTGCCGCTGCTGCTGCACCAAAACCAGTGATGTTTAGTTGGCCAGTAACGAGTAAGGAATAGCCGTTGTCAAGGAGGGGCGTAGATCGATGGTTGTGGTTTTTAGCTAAAGGCATAACCTGCAGGCTGTGAATAGCAGTGCCTGTGCTGAAGACATTTGGGACCGGTCTCACATTATTCCCATCGATTTCGATCAAGAATGTCGATCCATTGTTGGCAGTCCCAGCCACCCACATACGATTTGCATCAGTGGTGGCTGGACAAAATGCAGTCACTGGGCCTGGAACCCCAGCGATGTTCAAGGCTGTCCACGTTTGACTCTTGGTGTTGTATGCTGCCATCGAAGTCTGATTACCGCTAACAGTTAAATCACCAAGGGCCAACAGATCCCTGTTAGTTCTCCAGAACAAGGATGAAACTGTTCCATCCAAACCGGTACCGACGGGCGTCCACTGGCTAGTGGCAGTGTCGTACATGCACACAACAGGACAAGAAAGATCTTGTGACGTTCCTTCAAATGCACCGCCTACGTAGACTGCCGAAGACCCTTCCAGTGGAGCGATTGCGTTGACAATAACGTCTGGACCTTGAAGCGAAGCTGGCTGAACCGTTCGATATGCAGCAGTGCTCATGTCATAGAGAACAAGACCATCAATGTCTGTATCCCCTACGCGTCCAGAAATATTGCCTCCAGCGACGAGGATATTGCCGGAGAGGGCCAAGGATAAGATAGATGAGGTTTCATCTATGCCGGTAGGAAGTCCTGTCACTCGATTATTGTTGGAAAAGTTCAAGAACATCAAATTGTTGATGGTCGAGCCACCTGTGCCAACTGCACTGAAATGGCCACCCATGACGGTGACATTTTGTCCATCACCGGTGTAGTAGACGCCAGTTGTGACTCCTGTCACATTCTGAGAGGCCTGAACAGCGCGTTTCTTGGAGCTAGGAGGACTTGAGCTTGAGGTAATGTCAATGGGTAGTTGAGAGAGAACAACTTCCCCGGAACCTGAGTCTGATCTCATACTAGCGGCTCCGCTGATAGCCTGACCAAGGGAAGCGAGGGTCCCGGCCCCTAACCACGTGTTGTTTGGGAGGAAAGTTGAGGCATAGAGTTGACCAGCCAGAACTTCCTTAGAGACGTCAAGGTTTGCAAGCCAAGCACTTCTGGATGGGACCCAAATTGCCAGTCCAGCCGCACGAGCAGCGGGAGCGGAGCCAGAGGCCAGGATTTGATTGAAAGAGCCGGTAAGAGCGATGACAGTCTCGGGCGTATTTTGAGAAATGTTGAGCAACATTGGCTCAACTGCTTGAACTGGTCCGTCAAGTCCAGCTCCCAACGGCACCCAGGAATTCTTCGAATATTGGTAGGCGGCAACATTGCTTAATCCTTCGACATTATTTCGCGCAGTATTGGTGAAGTTACCTCCGACGTAGAGAAAATCGTCTACGCTGTATAAGTCACTGACAGCTGAATTAAGACCACCTCCTGGTAATGAAGAGGCATTGTTGTCATGAAAGGCCATGATATTCGCGAAGACGTCGTCGGTGAATCGGCCTGCTGCGTAAATGGTGTCGTCCCGGGTGGTCAAAGCAAGCACGTTCGCATTTGCATCGAGAGTTGTCCCCACGTTGTTGATAGCGGAGGCCGAGAAGTCGGCAGTAGCATAATCGATAGTGTGGTTATTAGGATCGTAGTCGAACAAGCCATTGAGACCTCCAGTAGTTGATCCTGCAAACCCGAATTTTACTCTTGATGCCACAACTAATTGATCCTGTTGTTGGCCAGACGGTCTGAGAGTCACTGATGGGCGGAAGGATGAAGTCGTGGCATCGACATGGCCTTGGAACACGATATCGTATTTGTCGAAGTCATTGGTTTGGAAAAGGGTGGTACCAAAGGACTGTTTGCCATCAAGGGTCAGGCTACCGGTGACATTAACAACGGCACGGGCTGAGCAAGAGCTGTCCTGTCGACAACCTGGGGTGTAGACGATGATCGAGTAATTTCCACTTTCCTGAACGTTGGGTTGGAAGACGATGTTTGCGGTGTCTACGTTTGTAGGGCCGACGACGACGGTAAGATAATCAGATACACTGTCTCTGGAGGGAGTTGTATACCATGGCCCGGTTGCGGTGGCGCTAGAAGCCAGGCCATCAGATTCGCAGGCAGGTTCGTTGAAAGAGTCGATGGCATAGGAGAAGATGTCATTCTGGAACAGCTCAACACCAGCCAGTCCAGCACCACTTCCATACCAATCCGAGATATCGAGAGTAAAGCTGTTCATTCCGACAAGGTTGACGAAATAGAAATCTTGATATGGCTGTGAAGCATTGTACTCGGCCAATGGACACGTTGAGGAGCAGGAGATAAGATCTCCGGTCGCGGGGTTGGTCGTGGTGAAGTTTAGGATTCCGTTGAGCGGATGGGCAGTGAACCGCCAGGTCTTCGTGCCTTTCCCGGTCTGACTTGTCTGCCATAATCGAAGTTTGGTGGGTTCGAAGCCGAAGCCAAAATCTGCGACCCATTTACCAGCAGTTCTGTCCGACAGCAAGAAATCACCCGATCCATCGGAACTATTGGATGGACACACGATGTTGTTCCCCACGGTTGTGTTGCCTTGCGCGGTTATATTGGCGGTGGATAGATTGATGACCTGAGTTTCGGGATTTTCGAGTGAGCTTGAGGTCACATTGCCGAGACCTGTGAATGAGCCGCCAAAGACAATGTGACCATTGGGCGCTTTGGTGATAGAGCTGACCGGCCCATCGAAGCCAGCGAAAGGCAAGCTGGACCAGCCACCTGCTGCCCACCCGATGGCATTTGTACAGTTGCCGGCGTCGAAAGCGCCTCCAACGTAGAACATCGAGTTCTCATCATCGCAATAGAGCGCAGATACAGTTCCTTCCACGCCCCCGATCGCCTGGACCTCGAGAGTTGTTGCATTCAACCAAGCCAAAGATCGCGCCGCGACACCTCCAACACTGGTGAAATTGCCTCCTACTACAATACCCATTAATGTATTATTGACGACCAGCGGACACATTGCTTCGATGCTTGCATCGGTAGAGGAGAGTATGTCGAAACCGCCGTTCGGTAGTTGTGATAATATTGATTGTGTGCCATTGCTATTAAATCCTTGTTGTTGCCCAAGTGAGGTGTAAACCGAGATGGCATCGAAATTGCCCGCGAGCGTGACCTGGCCGAGCGATTGGAGATCGAGATGAGGCGAAGGTATTGACTGCGCGACTGCTTGTGTAGTAAGTGAGAGCAGCACGGCCGGTGCCAGACAGCGGAACCGTGACAGCAGGTGCATCTTGCTGTGCGATGTGTGAGTCTACGCCGCAGCGACGACGAGACAGAGTTGTTGTCAGGATGGTCTTTGTAGAGGCATGCTCATGTAGGTAGGTAGACTGGCAGGGCCGGTAGTGACGCAGGTACAAGCAAGGTAGAAATCTGGGTAAGCTTCTAAAACTGGGATATCGGAGAATCGGGAGTCGTGGTCAGTGGGATTTTGACTGATGACAGACACGCGTGGACAGGTCTGAGAATAGCAGGGATGCCTTGACACGGCGTGTTTGATGGTGGAGAAAAGTTGGCCGAGGACAGGAGATGGTGTGTTGTATCTCACAGGACCAGGGCCAGACAGTAGTCGTTATGAATGGGATAAAGATCACGACGGAGAGGAAAGAGCGACAGTCGTACAGCTGGGTGAGCTGGGTAGATGCTGGTAGAGGTTGGATGTGCGGTTGGCGGACTGTTGACGGAATACTGCAAGATTGGACCAAGAAAAGAGATGGCGATCAAGAGTTGGCAGCACTGTCTGCGGTGAGCATTGGGAAGTGAGAAAATGAGCGGGCGTGTGTGGCTTGGATCGTGTTTCCACCACTCCACCGTGACCTGCAGAAGTGCGCTGGACGATAGGCTGAAGCAGCCCAGGAACCAACCAGCTCCCCCACACGGTGCACTTGCAGACACTACGGCGGTCGCTCTGGAAATGCCCTGTCCAAGCCTACCGTCGCCCAGTCATACCTAAAGAATGCCCTGTCGCCCCCCGAGCTCTAGCCTGGCCCGCCTAAACTTCCATTTCGTAAAATTGGTACCACCAATCGTCGTCCAGAAGGGCCTCGTCGTCTTTGATCAACCGGACAACAGAATGGCCACAGAATCTTCTACGCTGCGAATCATGGCGACATTGATGTTCCACAAGTCAACCCTACAAGATTATACCACGAAACACTTAAACACTGTTCGTGTCCAGACAATCGCTGATACCAAATCATGCAACTTTGTTCAAGTGCTGGAGTGCAATTTCCCCCAGGAGTCGCAGAGTGGCTCGGGTGGTTAGCAAACTCCCTATGCTTTGCAGTGGCGGCTTCCGGCTCTTCTCCACGATCCGACCGGCTTCCGTCTGTTTAAATTATGAGCTACGGACAAGGTGAAAGACAATATGCGCCCATCTCAACTCTCCTGCATGAATTGACGCCCGACAAAACGATGCGCATGATCTGTGCACCGTACGAGCACATTTCCCAGAACTTGCACGGAGCAGGGTGTGCGTGTTCGGTTACTGGAACATGCATGTTCGGTACATGACACAGTCAATAGGAGTCGTCATCGACCAGGGAAGTCCCTTGCATGAATTGGCAGTAGGCGACCGCTGGAACGTCCAATTGACACACCTTGACACTGTACCCGTAGCTATCACCCAAGCTTGAAACCACAGAATAGATAAACATTCGTTCATGTTTCGAGAATTTCATATCCTGCCTCCCAGCAGTGACAGTTTCATCGTTGACTGCGCCGCCGTCGCTTGACCCTTTCGCTTGCACTGACGGTTGCTTCTTCCGCCTTTATCACTGTCAATACCCTATCATCTGCATCGAGTTCTCGCTTGAGCGAAACTTTTCGAGATGTTTGCTTGACAATCTCGCCCGCAGCCTCTTCTGACTTCATCGTACCAGTAGTGCACGCGTCAATCCTGGTCTCGACCTTCATTGTGGTCGTCAGCCTTTCGGCAAATGTTCGCAAATCCGCTGTGAAGAGTACACTGTGCGCCCATCCAGCCTCCTTGCCCCAGATCTTCCGGAAATGATTTGCAACCATATCATACGTTCCTTTGGTCATGCTGCTGTTCTTGCCTTTCCCTAACTTGTAGTCCCGTTGCGCAATCTGCCACACGTGTGTATCCACGGGCACTGCTTCTCCCCAGCCCAACCCCATCAGACAAACGCAATCGGCCACTTTGGGCCCTACACCTTGTAGATCCAGCAAGTTTTCGTGCGCCGTGCGGTATCCGTCCCGGCCTTCAGGTTTCATTTCACCGGCTGGCGAGGGACGGGTGGTGCCATATGCAGGCGACTCGGGGTTTCGGAGACTATCCAGCCACCCTGGCGCATGCTCTTGCGCGATCATCTGCGCCGTTCGATGGATATACTTTGCTCTGTAACCAAAACCCAATTCTCTTAGATGCGCCTCGACATTCTTTCCCGTCAACGCCGAGGGCTGTGGAAAGTCATGATACCGCCGACCTTCCAGCGTACCGATGTATGATCCGTAGTGGGTGCATAGTTTATCCACCATCTGCGAAATCCGTATGATATTGTTGTTACTGCTGCATATGAATCCAATAAGTGCCTCCCATGCGTCCTGCTTGAGTATCCTCACTCCTGTAAACTTAGGTGCCTTCTTACGGAAGTTGGCATCGTCGGCAGACCACTGCGCATAGAGTGTTTCAAGATGAGGTTCGAGATTAAGGTAATGCCGAAGTAGGGCGTTGGTGTCATCGTTCTCGACCTCATCATCGAAAACGGTTGGTGGAAGGGACGAGGGAGGGGTAAGAGGTACTTCGAGTGTTGCAGAGCCAGGCCATATCGAACGATACTGGATATGTGATTTGTCGGGTTGGGACAGTTGTACAATGCGGCCTCGCAAAGTACATGCCCAGGTTTGGTCTTCGCATTGGCGCCAACGAAAGGATTGGCCACACCGGAGGGTAGTCGCCAGACACAGCTCATTGAGCGACACGGGCAGCTTTCGCCAGTCTGTTATTTTCGACATCTTGTTTTTGGAGAATCTGGGTCTGGGAGTCGGTTACAGAATACGGGTAGAGGCAAAGAAGGGATGGCGAGGGCAGAAATCTATCTAGCTCGCTAGGGCTCTTGAACCCCACGACAAATGCGCCATGCCGGGATTGAAACTTTAGTGAACGCGGACACGTCGCGTCGCGTGCGTGCCGTGCCTGTGCTTACATAACCGGTCTCGCTTTCATGTTCAGCATGATTGTGGCCACCAAGCATCCACTAGCAGCTCGACAGCACTTTTGGCATGCAGTTGTAGGGGAAGTAAACACTCGGTTGGTAGACATGCCATGTGTCGTGGCTTAAGGCATCGACCGGGAGAAAATAATCTATTTGTTTCCCAAACATATCGTACAAATCCGTGGCTTCTGAAATCCATCATACTGTAAATACCCTTAAACCTCCTCTAACGCTCGAGGGTTTTCTCGGCTTGAGGCTGTCCGAACGTGGTCGCGGCGTCTCGGCCCGCAACAACTGCTTCGCCGTGGATAATAACATTGTCGTCGAGGATCGAATTATTGAAGATCAGGTACTCATGTCTTCCTTTCCAGAACCAATATATGCCCCCAAAGACCACGACACCCGCCAGTATGACAATAGCCCAGTTCATGTTAGCAATTTCGCCAACGACAGGCACATATTGTGGGAAGATATAAAATAAGATCACCACAATACTCCAGAGCAGGCCGACGATGTTGACAGTGTATCCCCACCGGCCAAGGTCAAAATGTGGTCGCGGTGGTAGATGGTGACGGCCTCTTAAGACGACACAGAGGATCGGGATGCAATACGAGATCTGAAGGGCGACGCCACCCCCGGAAATGATGGCGTAAAAGGCCAGCGAACTGCCTAAAACAAGAAGACCTGTCAGCAGGTTGAGTACAATAAACCCAACCATAGCGCGGAGAGGCATCTGGAAGCGTTTGTTGACTTGAGCGAAATAATCCGACCACGGGAATGCTCGGTCGCGAGCCATGCTCCAAGCTAAGCGAGATCCAGCGGTATTCATGTTAACAATGATGAGATACTGTATCGTGTTAGCATCTTGTGTGGACGAACTAAAGGACACTCACGTTTAGACCCATCATCATGATAGCTACCCATATGCCGCCGCCATAGGTCGAATTTAGTACGTCCATGAACCATTCCTAAAACGTGGTCAGCCAAGCCATCCTGGCGGAAAGTATCTCACGAGCCTTGGTACGTACAACGTATGAAGAAGTAGCTTCCAGGTATTCCTCCCAATTTGGACCGACAGTGTAGCACATGACGATTGCCGAGAGCCACGCAGTAACGCCAGCCCAAACCATGGACCAAACCATGACTCGCTATGCTACCATCAGCAGGCTTATACACACAAAAGTCGGCCCTGGTACCTACCGGAGCGTCACGAGAAGCGTTCTTCATCTCCTCAACCAAGTGCATCACTCCATCGGTTCCGTACAAGCCGTAAATAGGCACGTACATGCTTAGGATAAAGACCCAGCCCTTGGAGGTCCAGCCTGAAGTGTTAAGAAATTCGGTAAACACAAATTTCGAGCTGTTCTTGTCGGCAAGCACCAAGAAGACAATCGCCCAAATTAACGCATTAGAAAGGTTGAAGAACGCGCCAAAGATTTGCAGAGCCGGGAGGTATTTCGGTAGCAAGTTCGACACAGCCGGTGCGATAAGAAAGCCGGAATAGATAAGCCAGGTCATATATGGCTAGGACGATGTCAGTGCTTGGTTGGCAGTACAGCGCAAGAGGCAAGTTCTTACTTTCCAGTCAACGTCCGGATGAATGATCTCCACGAGCGCTGCTACAATTTCGGCACTATTCAAGGCACAGGAGCTGGAGGTCGATATCTCGCCCACCAACACACACCAGCCGACAAGGTAGGACAGAAATCTTCTAGATTTTTCTGGAGCAACAATCTGCGAGAGTCAACGTGGTGTCGTTGGCTTGTTGAAGCACACCCTCGTACCTGAGTATAGAATTGCTGGCCACCGGCCGTAGGCCATATTGATACGTATTCCGCCAACGAGGCCATGACCAACAGTTGGCCAATTGTGACCACAACACTAGTATGGGTGTCGGTCAGATACCCAACTCCGACACTCTTGTGATAGGCTGACTCACGTTCCCCAAACAAGACATACTGGTCCGCCCAATGTGAAAATGTAGTAGAACATGACAATATTGCAACTCCATGAACATAGGATGGTGGTCTGGTATGCCATCACTACCCAGTAATATGTCAGCTCGGTACTGCGACACGGAAGCTTGGCGGCACACTCACAGCTCCAGAAGTTATATGTTCTTTTGAGCTCTGGCTTGTGGCCGAGGCTGATGAGTTGGCTCTCATCGCTACTCAGACCAGTGTTATCGTCCTTGATCGTATCCATCTTTGTGATTCAATACCACCAGTTTAGGTGGTAACCGACGCTTTGGCGTGTGTCGGATCTCAATGGGATAGTTTCAAATCATGGACTGAATCGCTTTATGCCGCCACGGCGTGGCTGATTCAGATTGAATGGATTCATGTAAATATATACAACGCGAAGAGCAGGTTGAAGGGTGATTTAAAATTCGGCAAACAAAGAACCATGCCTTCTCGCCTGAATCTCCAGAATAAGCCTAGCTGGGACTGTTCAAAGCTGTGCTTGTACGAATCCTCGTATCACGGTTATCAGTTCAACTTGTCACGAATTGGAACGTCAGCATTCTCCTGCTGGTATGGGGTACTTGTAGGACAAGGAAGAGGCTTGAAGATAATGAATTGACCGATTGCGCTGGATGCAGCTTGACGACGGCGGAGTCGACAAGCCGAAAGTAACAGCGACAAGGGGAGTTTGGCTCCCTCGTCCCATGGCCGGCTAGATCAACGAATCGACTCTCGAGCCTCTGGAGCATGCCACAGGGCAAAGTGAACGGGAGTGGCCGGATTTCTCTTTTCGTTTGCCACATCAAGCATTAGTTCGCTCCTTCACTTGTCTAGTCTTATCAGCCTTTCCACAATGGTGTTGGTGGCCTCTGATACGGAGCCAAAATGGGACATTCCGCGCACGAGAAGGTTGAGGAACAAAGAGATGGAGACTGACATCCGCGTACCCCAGAATTTGATTCAGCCGGCATGTGACTCCGAGTCTGGCTGGTTAGTCAATGTAGATGCAGTGGTACCTATAAGTGGTGCTAAGAGTAGATATTTGGAGTATCCTAGGGCACCTACCATTGACACGTACAGAGAGTTCCTAAGCAGCCTGGCGCCTGGAAAAAAAAGGAAAGAAGGAAAGTCCACGATTGGCCGAGTTGGAAAGCAAGAGTCACGTGTATTGCCCGATAAGCTCTACGGCTCTTTCCCTCAGTGACACACCGCGAACCTGAATTTCAAGACTTTTTGTTCAGCTTCATCAATCAATCTATCGGCAACATTGACTTCGGTCAAAGTATGTTGCGACTAGTACTACAGCAATGCCAGGCTGTGCCCTCGCCCATCTCCAGTCGACATGACATGAAAGTCAACGTATATTCCAACTTCGATAACTAGCAGTCTTTGTCTCCGCCATGAATACCTTTCAAACTGATGGAGTGAAAGCGGCAACTCCAGGCTCAAATCCAGGTTCGCCGGCGGTTGGAACACAAGGTACAAAGTCAAAACCCTCTCTCACCTTTGGGAAGCCCTTATAAGAGACAGGGTTCAAAGTGCTGACTTTTGGGAAGACTGCCCAACATGTGTCCGACGACGCATCCGCTGCGACAGATCACTTCCAAAGTGCATTAAGTGCTCAAAGAAAGGCCTAGTATGTCCAGGTTACGGCCCCCGGCTAAGGTGGGCCAATGGGATCGCTGTCAGAGGACACCTCAAAGGTCGAACCACGCCCAATATCGAAAAACCATCTACCTCTAGCAATGCCTCTTCTAAGGACTTGACCTCACCCAAGTCGGCTAGATCTACTGACACAGACGGTACTGCTCGATCAGCATCGGCCAATGATCCCTTGGAAACTCTATTTCCCGGCCTCCCAGATCCCTCGACTAGAGCTCAATTACTAGAGCATTATGACAAAGAGATTGCCGGGCTGATGGTTTGGATTGATTCTGAGAAGAACGAGTACAGACGACTCGTCCTTCCACTCGCTGCCCAACAGTCAGTGTTGCAGCTAGCCATTTTGGCCATGTCGGCCCAACATCTTGCCGTCACCACAGGTCAAGAATCCAGTTTTCCTGCTCGAGCACGAGACGCCGCCGTTTCAATGATCAGTAAACAGATTCAGCAAGTGGTCGGACGCCTGGCAGCAGGTTTTGATTTAGGAAGCCAGATAGATCCAGACACTGCAGTCTGGATGCTCGCGTCGATGCTGACCTTGGCAAATTACGAGATGAGCGAGACAGAAACTGGGGCCGCTGCTGCAGACTCACACAGGCAGGCTGCTCGAACGTTAGTGAATGCCCTTGCCACCACCAACCTCGAGCCCAACCATTTATTCAACTTCCTTCGAAACCAACTCTCGATATACGACATCTTGGCCTGTACAACCATCTTCGGGCCCATGAGCACGATTGAGGTGATTCTCCCTGCATCCGAGCATTCCAACCTCATCTTTTCGGAATTTCTATCACTTCTTCATAGAGTGACCATTTGGTCACGGCGGCGACAAGAGCAAGAGTCCGCTGGAAATTCTAACTCAGGCGATGTCCCCATCAACTCCGCCGACGCACGTGCTGGTTTTGAGCAAGCGCGAGGATCCACTTTGATGGCTGCTGGACTGCTTGAACTGTCCAAAGATGCAAGACGGCGCGACTTTATCCGGATTGTCGACATATACCACCACGCTGCTTTGCTGTATACGTACAGGGTCCTCTTATTTGGTCAAGTAGAGCCAATCGAAGTCAACGCCTCTGCCTTGATCCTCTTTGAGAGGTTGAATCAGCTTGAAGATAAACGTACATGCATGCAGAACCTGCCATGGCCGGTCTTCATTGCAGGCACTGAATGTTGTGACGATCCTGAGCGGCAAGCGTTTGTAGCGAAGTTGTACGAAGACATTGCCCAGGACATGGGCTTCAAGTATTACCTCGGAATCCTTCACTTTTTACAAGATTTGTGGTCACACAGGCTGACCAACTGGACGGACTTGGCCCGCCGCTACGAAGCCAACGGCAAAAAAATCGTCGCGGTATGAGGGGCTCTCGTGATTTCCATTCCGAGACACCTACTCAATGTCGTTGGACGCGCACTCGTTTCGTCGCATGATGCATACTGCCCTAGTGGCCTGTTTTATACCCACGACTGTAGGTCGCTTGGTGGGAAGTCCTGGGAACGGAGCATATCTCCAGAAGCAACGAGCGAGGGTGGAGGATTAAGTGTTGCCCAGTCCATCGATGTATCGAATCGGAAATCGGCCTTCAAGTCATCACTGTCTTGGAAGCGTCTGTGTCGACAGGAAGTATGAAGCTGGACTTAAAACGGTTAGTGGATCGAACGTATCACTCGCGCCCAATGCTGACGAACTGGGTAGCAAACAGGAGAACTATACCTTAGGGCCAACGGCATGCCGCTCCCAACTAGAAAGCTGCTATCAACCCCAACCTATGTCTTATGTCTATCTCACACACGCGTCGCACTGTGCCACGATTCTTCTCGAAGCGATGACACTAGCTAACCGCAATTACATATTACCACGGTTGGAAAGCCCTCCACCATGCACCGACTGTGTTAGTCAGCCTCGTGCGAGGACTTGGGACTCATCTTACTGGCTTCTGCACCGATCCCAGAACCCCATCCACAAACATTCGAGAATCCACAAATGCCGGATGGTTCTCTTGATGTTTCATGCCTGAACATGCATGCACAACTGTCAAGGGCCCGCCTGCGCGCTACTTCTGCGCCTAAGCAGCTTCTACATCAGCAATCGGCGCAAAGTTTCCAACCCCAGGCATTCTTGTATGGCTCCATCATTGATAAGACAGCAGGCTCTGATCTCCTTCTGATCTCGAGGCCCCTTTGCATGTGGGGCTGGTCACTCTTCCGTCGCCATTTCACCCGTAAATTTGGGTGCAGACGGCGCGGAGCGGGCAAGCAGCGCGTTTCGCTAGACGAAAGTACTTTTGGATTGAGTTTCAGCACTACAAGTACGGCGTGCTGCCTGTATTCCTTTCGGTTTCTGGTGACGGTCGAAGGATCGGCAATGTAGCTCTGTTGGAGGGGTATGCTTGATTTCAAGAGTGCTAAGTGGAGAGCAGGCGACTTAATCGCGGGCGACAAGAAGACTTTTCGTGACACATATCTTCGACGATCGAATCCTAGGTATAAGATAAGTTTATATATCATACTTGGAACCGGGGCCCGAAGCCAATGCAAGTGGCGATGGATGGGCCGTACGGCTAAACTGCAACGAGACATTCGGTAGAGAAAATAACGTCAACGAACTCTCGTGGAAACTTGTATTTGGGCCACAATACACGCCACCTGCTCCGTTGGGCATCTGACACGAGAGATTGAGCCTCGGGAGTCTTGAGGGCCGCACGGGAGGCGATTAGGAGGTCAGAGTTTCCATCAGGCTGATGCGACTGATGCTGCTTGGTGTCTGCCATATTACCCAGTGTGGCATGGTTCTGGAAATCTCCAAGTTCACCTTATTCAATCGTTATCATTTCTTCTCCACATTCCTTCAGAACGACACCTCGGGTTCCCGACTGTGAGATGCTGGAAGAGGCGGTACACGGGAGAGGTGACAAGGTGACACAACTGCCAACCCATCACTCTAGCTCTTGAGGCCAAAGCATGGACGAGGACAGATATCATTCATCTTCAGTACCCCGCCTCCCGACCCAATAAGCTTGATATCAATCGCCTACTCTGATCTTACCAACACTAGCACTGGCACTCGGAGCTTGTCAGTTGTCTCTTATATTTTACGGCCGCACAGTCTCCACGGTCTGAAACCGTTTCTTCTCTTCAGGATGGTTCTCAACAGAGTCTTTGTACAGCCTCCCCTGATGCATCCTCGATCACGGCTGGACATCTCTCTGAAAAATGTCGAGGGCCTTTTCCAGACGCGTTCCTTCCAAGATTCAGTCGCTGGCCGACTGGCAGGCTCAGTCAAGATCCCAACGATAACGTATGATGGCATGGGCCATGTGGGCCAAGATCCTCGTTGGGAGGTCTTCTTTCAGTTTTCTGATTACCTGAAGAAGACCTTTCCGAGAGTGTAAGCTTCAATTGAATGGAATTTTACAGCAGTTCATTTCTCACGAATCGCGCTGCAGGTACGAAGAGCTCACCGTGGAAACAGTCAACCAGCATGGCTTGTTGTATACGTGGCATGGAAAACATGAGGAGATGAGGCCGCTTTTGTTCATGGCTCATTCCGACGTAGGTGAACAACTCTTGCAGTGTAGGTATCCTCGACCTAATCTTAACAGGTTGTTCCTGCCGGCGAATCGACCACTGATGACTGGACGTACCCTCCTTTCTCCGGTCACTATGATGGAGAATACATCTGGGGTCGAGGCTCCGAGGACGACAAGTCGAATCTCATCGCCATGCTGACGGCTATTGATTGTTTGCTTGCGTGTGACTTCGTGCCCAATCGAACTGTCGTCCTTTCCATTGGGTTTGATGAGGAAGGCGGAGCAGAACAAAGCTATGGCGCCAGGTGCCTTGCAGAAAAATTGCTAAACCGATATGGCAAGGACGGCGTCGAAATGATTGTACGTGGAATCAATCGCAGGATTCATGACCAGGCTTACACACTATAGTTTGATGAAGGCATTCCAGGTATTGAACACAGGTTTGGCACCGACTTCGCCCTTCCTGCGACCGCCGAGAAAGGCTACATTGATGTGACAGTGACTGTCACTGTGCCTGGAGGACATTCCTCGACCCCACCCGATCACACCGCCATTGGTTTTCTTGCTCAAATAATTCGCTTGATCGAAGACCATCCTTTCAAGTCGCAGCTTATTCGGAACAACCCAACTCTTACCTATCTCCGACAAGCCGCCCTTTATTCGAAGAAGATGCCGGAAGATTTACGGCAAGCAATCATTGGCGGCCAGGGTTCGAAGAGGCTTCTGGAGTATATGGACGGCGACCGTGAGAGACGTGCTATGATCAGGACATCCACAGCGGTCGATGTGATCCAAGGTGGCGATAAAGGTGAGCTTCTTACCATTTCGATCCATGAACTTCGATCTAATATAGTTGTCAGTCAATTCTCTCCCCGAGAATGCCAACATTCTGGTCAACCACCGCATCGCGATCCAAGACTCTGTGCAGGCTGTTAAAGATCATTACATTCAGCTTCTCGCTCCTTGGGCCGAAGAACGCTGCTTTCAGCTTCACGCCTTCGGGACGTCAGCCCCCCGAGAAAACGGTACATCGACACCACCTGGGAATACTTCAGACTGTGGTGATGTTACACTTACGGCTCAATATGAGTTGGAATCTTCGCCGGTATCGAGTGCAGAGGATCCCCGATTCGCGTTACTTGCAAGCACTATCAAAGGTGTTTTCGGGCCTGATGTTGTGGTAGCTCCAGAGATGCTCACAGGTAGATTGATTCCGACAAGTATCTGGAGGGTTTAAGCTGACCCGGCTAGGAAATACCGACACACGATATTACTGGGACTTGTCATCACAGATATATCGATGGTCACCATGGCGCGCCAGCCACGATCCTCGGGGGACTCGCATGCATACCGTTGACGAGAGAATGCCGATCAAAGGTCTGATGGAAATGGTCCACTTCTATCACCAATTCATCCGAGTTGTGGATGAGACGCGCATTGAGGAGAACCAACCAGCCAAAATACCAGGATCAACTTGAAAGCCGCATACTTCTACCGCCAAGTATCGCTGCGTGTCATGAAGTTCATGCTCTCCGATCGGCCGAACGGATCAGCAACATTGGCATATCTCCATGCGGACTTGGAGTATCGCAAAACCCAGAAGAGGCCTGAATATTGTGCTCTTTTGGTCAACTTGGAACATACTCGACGAGTTTTCTGATGCCCAAAAAGGTCAACGTGCCATCAATATGCGTTATGAATTGACATCAAGTCCAAGCACCATACGAAGACCATATCTACGCTCCGGGAAAACCTCGCAAGTTCTTCGTCGGGGATCTAAGCGGTTCATGATCAAGCAGCATTTCCTTGAGCGAGTATTCGAGTCATGCGGACTTCATGGCGTCTTGGTCTTGCTGATGATCGAATCAAACCTTTGCATCAGCATCAAGCAGTCGAAGACTTGGTTAAATGAGGTTTCCGCCCACGTCTCGTCAAACGCACCGAAGAAGACCAAGTTCCGTTTGCACCGCTCCTGTTGATGCAAGATCGCTTTACAGACGATATCATCGGCATGTCAAAACTGTTGCCCCAGTGGCTAGGATTGCGATTGAAGGCTGGGCTGAGGTGCGTTTGCTGGGACAAAGCGAAACCCTGAATTGATCCCAGAGTTTCACCTCTGAACCCAAGGTGCAATGTCACCACAGGGAGGTGTACCAATTGGCTTCACCATGTCCCTCATTCATCTTTGGGCTGGAAAGCTGTGTCATGACCGCCCAAGACACAGCACGATCGGAAAGAAAATGAATTCACTTGACAGCAGGCTTTGTCTGAAAAGAGACGAACTTCCGCTCTCGAAGGGTTTGCTGACTGATATTTCAAGGTGAGGAGGGCAGGCAGGTAGCATTTAACACTGACGACTGGCATGCGGCTAGAGCGTTTTAGCCACGTATTTGTCCTGTAGAGGTAAATACGTGAAACAGAGGCACACCCAGAGGCTCCCGCCCAATAAAACGTTCGGTATGCGGAATTCCGGAGGATTTGCATACTACCTCCAGCTGCAAGCATTGCCCTTTGGCTTCGCGAAAAAGGATGAGGTGTGGGTTATGGAAGGGCTTTGTCACCACCTTCCATTTCCCTTGCCTCGAAGTGAGAGTCGTTCTCTGCACAGGCAGATCAGGCAATGAAGACATGCGTCTTGCTGAGCTCATGGACGCGCAGATGATTTTTCTTTCGAATAATTAACCCAGGATGCCCGCTCCAACGGGTTCGTACCGTGGCGTCGAATGAATCATGAAGGACCATGGGGCAGTTGAAATCCGGGTTTGCACTAAGTGGCTAGGATATGCAGAGCGTGCCCTTTATGGAGCAGCCCCGGGCCTCTACCACCAATTGCAGGCTGCGCCAGGCGGTGGTTCAGGGTTGCATCGATGGGTAGATAGGCGGTTCGAGGCACCCAGAATGCAACACATGGCACCTAGCACTCAATTAACCTCGCATTTCGCGTCAGGCCATCGATCTGGGTAAGTGGTAGGTTCCCCCCCAGATTCCCCGGGAAATGTTGCATATATTTAGGGCGCCGGTGCCTACACAAAAATGAATACGAGCGATCCGAGACTTTCCTACAAAGCTTGGTGTTGCTTAAAGAGAACGAGAGGAAAGATAGAGCCTCAAGTCTACTACTATTCACAGTCGCTGTCTCTAGCATCGACTGCTTTCCCCCAGTATCAGAGACTACCTGCCCTTATCAGCCGCCCAATTCCTCTATCCTACACAGCTCAAACATGGTCAACAACGCAGTCGTCGTCCCCGTGGCAGTGCTGGCCTCGATATGTGTCGTGATGTTCGTCTTTATCTGGTGGTGGTTCCCTCGACATTACAATAAGGGAGTGCGGCAGGACCGGGATCTCATGGACCAGGAATTGGCGGCGAGAGATGGGGGTTCAGAACAAGGGAACGAACCTCCCAGGCCGAAGACGCTGGAGGAACACATCGCCATTGCCAGAGCCAATATAAGACGTGGCGGTCATAATCCATCAACAACGCCTTACTGAAGAAGTTCTTAGGTCAAGAGGTGGACCGTCGAGGACTTCGCAGACCTCTCTTGCTTCATCTCAGATCAAATGAGCGGATCTCGAACCTCTCACATCGCATACGTTGCCACAGAACCTTCATTTATCGGTGCCAGACATGTCAGCATTATCAGACACCAGAATTTGTCGCGTTGGATCAGACGCAGCATGGTTGCGTTTGGACTGAGATCATGGGCGCAATCCTGAACATGAGATCAGGGAATTTAGAAGCAGAAGCCTGTCTGCGGGACCTTCAGTTGGGTGGTTGGTTTTCTTGAGGCATCTGGGGCTATGCTCCTGCCGCATAGCTAATGAAATACAATATGTCTGGATATCAGCAAGGCACGGTTCCCGTAATAAATAGCCTTGGTCGATGTTATGGTGGTGAGATATAATGTGATTGACGCTGCACCCGGAGACGTTTTCCAGCTCCCCGATCCGCGCCAAGGAAAACCCAATGCAAAAAGTTCAGGCTTCGCGCAGCCTGAGCTGCGTCCAGATCCAGGAACGAACTTGAACCACTCAATCGCCGCATTCAAGTCCACGCTCAACTAGAACTGCGAACTGTGTTCCCATTTATCCTTCGCGCGCCGATATCAAATAAGGCGGACCTTCCAGTATCGCACTTTTATAAAAAGCGCGCTGTTTCAAAGTCTGCATCTCGTCTACTAGCCGTCATGAACGGAGACAATTATTCCTCAAGAGGTACTTCTAACTCTTTCTATACTCTTTGAATCAACACTGATCATTCACAGATTCGGGGCGCTCTAGGGAGCACCACGTGCGTACTCATTTCACCCATACATCCCGTAGACAGCAACTGACACCGTGCCAGAGTTCTAGATACGAACGAGATGACCGCAGAGACCGCGACCGAGACAGGAACCGTGATCGAGGCGATCGAGGCGATCGAGGCGAGCGAAGACGGTCTAGATCCCCCCACCATCGTTCATCGCGACGCGAATATGAAGATTCCTACGCTTCAAGTCGTGACTACCGTGCGCGCGAAAGAGAAGACCGATATGGCTCAAGGCGAGACGACCGTGAGTGGGACAGAGACCGAGGTCCGAGACGGCGTGATGATGATCGACCCCCAAGAAGAGATCGCGATCTGTTTGACGATAGAAGAGGGGGCGGAGGAGCAGGTGGTGGTCGCGACAGAGATCGAAGTGGACGAGAAGACCGTGATGAATTCGCTGCTCAGGCGCGAGGTCGCAAGAACAGCCCTCCTCCCAAGAAACGAGAACCTACTCCCGATCTGACAGACACTACGTCCATCCTGGATCGTAAGAGAAGGTTGACTCAATGGGACATCAAGCCTCCTGGCTATGAGAATGTCACGGCCGAACAGGCCAAGATGTCTGGCATGTTCCCTCTGCCTGGTGCACCTCGCCAGCAACAGATGGATCCAACCAGATTACAAGCCTTCATGAATCAACCGTCTGGAGGTGCTAGTTCAGCTGCTCTGAAACCATCAAACTCCCGCCAGGCCAAGCGATTATTCGTTTCCAACCTCCCTGCTTCCGTTACGGAGGACAGCCTATTGGCTTTCTTTAACTTACAGCTAAACGGGCTCAACGTGGTAAAGACGGCTGATCCATGTGCACAAGCCAATATCGCCGAGGACCACAGCTTCGCCTTGGTCGAATTCAAGAATCCTTCTGATGCGACGATCGCCCTGGCTATGGACGGCATCACCATGGAAGAGCATCATAGTGAGATGAATGGGAATGGGGACGCAAATCCCAAGGGCTTGGAGATCAAGAGACCAAAAGATTACATTGTTCCTTCTGCCGATGACGATGCGTATACGGATGGCGATATTTCGACCGAAGTTCCCGACACTGCCAACAAACTGGCCGTCACGAATCTACCTCCCTTCCTAACCGATGATCAAGTCATCGAGCTTCTTAAAGCCTTTGGAGAACTCAGAGCATTCGTTCTGGTGCGTGACAGTGACGCGCAAGAGTCGAGGGTAAGCCCACAGAATGTTCTGTGTATCATGAATATTTTCTAACCCGTGGCAGGGAATTGCATTCTGCGAGTACACCGACTCGTCTGTCACCAGCGTGGCGATCGAGGGTCTCAATGGCATGGATCTAGCCGGCAACTCCATCAAAGTCACCCACGCGAGTATCGGATTTACACAAGCTGCAGGGCTGGAGATGGGTGTCAACGCCATGTCCATGTTCGCCGGCACAACTTCCGACAATTCGGACGATGGCCGTGTTCTGCAATTGCTCAACATGGTCACGCCAGAAGAACTGATCGATAATGACGATTATGAAGGTACGTGCCCGACTCCCGCTTCACCCCCATCTTATCACTTGTCCTGACCTAACGCGCGATGGCGCATACAGAAATCTGCGAAGACGTCATGGAAGAATGTCAAAAGTACGGTAACATTGTTGCCATGAAGATCCCTCGTCCGTCCATGGGCAGTCGCCAGTCTGCCGGTGTAGGCAAGATTTTCATCAAATACGAAGATCCAGAGCAAGCCAAGAAGGCGTTGCAAGCGCTCGCGGGACGCAAGTTTGCTGATCGAACCGTCGTTACAACGTTTTTTGACGAGGTATGATTCCCCTTTTTGTATCCCGTGTCTTTTTTATTTCTTCTTCGTTCTGGCTCGTTACATTTGGCTAACACGTACAATGTGACACGACAGGCGAGCTTCGATGTGAACGCCTGGTAATTTTTGGCAAATCTTTTCTTTTTCCTCTCGTCCTGGAGATATCAGACAGGAAAATAATCCCAGATCCGGCGAACACCTTGGAGCCCAAAAAAAAACATTCCGAGAAAATGGGATGATGTGTACTATTGAATTGAAGAAGTCCTGCAGCATCTGAATGGAATCGGGGACCCCAAAGAAAGAAAAAGCTTTTCCACGTCTCGACTTTGTTCCTCCTACCCTCGTCCCTTTTTCTGAGCTCAGCCTTGCGATCAGTGCCTGCCTTTTAGTTCGGATCCCATTTGTCCGCGCTGATCACTCACAAAGATGGCGATTGTTCTCCGCCCCCTTGCAACTCTCTCCTGGAAAAAATCCGAATTGAAACGCGTCCGTCTGGGACGGCAACCCGCTTTTTGGCCACAGCGGGCTTTTTCTGGTGCGACAAGAACCCCCCCGGGCCCTTGACCTGAACTGAGCTCTCTTGAAAACTTGCTGCTTCCCTGGAGCGATATCTGGCACGCATGGCAAATTTTATCTACACTCCAGCTTCTGACCACTGGCAAGTCCCGAGGTCGCACTGGCATGCCATGGGCTGATGAACCATCTGCTCGGCCGGTCTTTTTATCCACCTCTCGCCCCCCTCGCTGCGAAAGCTACGGACCAGGGGAGAGTGAAAAGCGGTTCGGGAGAGAAAGAGGAGAGGAAAGAAGAAGGGACAGCGCTTCAGATCCTTGTTTTTTTCATTCCGCACCGCAAAAAGGGGCACGCGCACGCATGCATGCTTGCAAAGCATATGTATTTCTAGGATTCTTACCACCTTTTGTCCTTTTTTTCTTCTTCTTCGCTCTCGCTCCAAGTCTAGTCCAGGTCCAGTTCCAGTCTAGTGTGGCACCTTTGGGAATGAAATATGCAGACGGAGAGAAAGAGGGGGAGAAATGGGGGAATAGTTCATACCATATCGTACCCTACCATACCATGCCTTCCGAGGAGTACATATGTTTTGCACTTCAGGTCGCTCAGAAGAGCTAGTTGTTATCTTTTTCGTTCGTTCTTTCGTTGGCTACACATGTAGGTACTGACATACCTGAGTTCTACCTTGAGAGGAGGAGGTGAATGTGTCTCAGCACATCGTGGACATAGCCTATCCACCCGTATATCCATTTCATCCCTACATTCCATGCATGATGTGATGAGGAAACGAAGTCTTGGTCTTTATGGTCGACTCCCATGTCCTTATCCGTGCCCTTCCTTTCTTAGCCCACGTTTAGCTTGACATACAGTGCCAATTCATTTATCCCCGAGGCCCCTTGCCTCATGCTATCCATCCAATTTGCCTCTCTCGATGTCGTCATCGTCGTGTTGTTGTCTTGCCGCGTCATCTAGGGCGTTCGTACGCTCGTCTTCTCTATTTCCGTCGACGTGTACCTCCTCTAGTATGTGCGATGGGTACTCCTCGGCTCCAAGACGTCGGAGCCATACGCACTTGTGACAGTGTCTGCATCGTAATGCAAGAGTGGCTGTCCGTGCAGGCTTTACTCGTCGTCCATGATCAACTTGGTGATCTTGCCCACAGCGATTGTTTGTCCCTGGTCACGCAGAGTGAACCGCCCGAGTTGAGGATAATCCTCGAAGCGCTCGACACAGATCTTCCCTCCACCGCTCGTGATTTGCAGCCGAGCAATAATATTCTGTCCCTTGGCGGCGAATGGCGGGGGCTTCTTACTCTTCCGGTTTGTCCTAGGTTCGAGTTTGTGCAGTAAAGCTGCAAAGGTGACTTCTTCGGTAGCGGCGTGGACGTGTATGACACAGTTGAAGCCCGCAGAGAGGATAGACTTCAGTTCGACAATGTTGATCTGTGCTTCAAATTCTTTGACGCAGTGGACAAGACGTTTAGGGGAGCAGAGCACGAAGCCTGGCATGATGTCTTCTTCTTCAATGCCTCGCAGACGCATGCGAACTTGTTCACCACATGTGGCGTGCGGGACTTCGTCTTCAGTTTCACCATAGAGCGCCGAAATGCCGATTTCTTCGCGGTTGGGCATCATGATCAATGTCGAACTCTTTTGTACCACACCAGCTTCGATACGTCCTTCGACCATGGTACCCATATCCCTGTACTTGGCACCGATAGGCATCATGAAAGGGGCGTTAAAGTTGCGCTGAATTTTGGCCATACCGTCGAGGAATTCCAAAAGAGAAGGTCCCTTGTAGAAGCTGGCTACGCTAGGAGGGATGCGGTCCTTGACACCAATACCAGTCTGGGCAGAGATAGGCATGAAGGTCGAATCGAGCCCGATTCGCTTCTTGAGATATGGCTTCAGTTTACCAACAATTTCGTCGTAGCGCTCCTTGGACCATTCCACAGTGGGATCATCCATCTTGTTAACAGCGACGACAAGTTCCTTGGCGCCCGTCGTCTTGATCAACATGGCGTGTTCTTGGGTTTGGCCTCCTTTCTCAAACCCTGTTTCAAATTCACCTTTTCGGGCTGAGATAACCAGAATAGCGACATCTGCTTGGGCAGCTCCACTCAGCATGTTAGGGACATAAGTCTTGTGGCCAGGAGCGTCGAGGATGGTATATCTTCGCTTCTCGGTCTCGAAGAAGCCTCTTCCAACCTCGACTGTCTTGCCCTTTGCCCTTTCTTCCTTGTTGAGATCCAACACCCAAGAAATGTACCAAGTCTCTCGACCAGCATCTTTGGCATCTCGCTTGTATTTTTCTAATGTTCGTTCATCAACCATACCAGTTTGGATGAGTACTTGGCCTCCAAGTGTCGATTTACCAGCATCGACGTGGCCAATGAAAATGATGTTGACGTGCTCCTTTCCATACATTTCCTCCAGAACCGACTGGTCCACGTCGGCGGTCTGTGCCGCCGCAACTTCGTCTGCATTTCGTTGTTTCTTTGCATCGGCCGGTGTGGGAGATGATTTCCCTGATGATGGGGCGGGGGATGTCTTGCCAGTGACTTTTTCACCGCTCTTCTCGACCGCCTTTGCAGCCGCAACTTTTGATCCCGCTTCTGGCTTTGAGGCGGTCGGCTCGTCTTTCGTGGTAGGGGAGGCGGGTTTCTTCGGTGAGGAGGAAGAAGATGTGGGAACACCAATCGACAGGACCTTAGCCTTCGCAGGTGCCGCAGCAGGTGCAGGTTTGGATGGTGCCGGAGTGGCTTCAGCTGGAGGTGCTTGAGCCGGCGTAGGGGCTTGTTGAGGGGTTGCCGCAGGAGGCTGTTGAGCATCTGATCTCTTTGCAATGCTTATGGGAGCACCTTGTCTAGGCTGAAAACCACCGGGTGTTTGATTGTAGGCGGCGAATTGGCCGCTATTGTATCCTTGGTTGTAATTCTGTTGTGGCTGTTGCTGGTATTGTTGGCCGTACTGGGGATATTGTTGTTGGCCATACTGCGCATATTGGTTGTAGCCTTGCTGCTGGCCATAGCCATAGTTTTGATAGCCATTTTGTGAATATTGCTGCCCTGGTTGGAATGAGGCAGCGCCCGGTTGAAATGTATTGGCACCAGGGCGAAAAGAATTGGCATTTATGTTCATGTTCTGCGCTCGTCTCGAAAGATCTTCTTCTTGGTTGGCAGCATCTTCCCAGGAATCGTAATTGCCTGCCATGGTGGAGAAAGGTCGCAAAAGGTAGTTTGAAGAACAGACAAAGTGGTAGAAGGAAGGAGAAGTCTTCTTTTCAAAAGGAAGGTGAGTCAGTGGAGGGTAGAGAGGGTAGAATATGATGGGGGTTGGCTGGGTTCAAGTTGGGCAGTGCCTGGAGGGGCAGTTTTGGGCTGCACCAAACTTTCGAAACTTTCGACTTTGACCGCAGCTTGGCAAGGCTGTGGTTCGATGACGTGCAAGGCTGTGGCGACGCGCCTCTTTCGACTTTCTGTTTACCAGGTGACGATGAGGACGAAGACAAGATTATATCCCAGTGACACTGTTTCTGTAGCGGAAACATATCATGAATAAACGATACACCTCAATATCTCGTGCAATGAGCAGCAGGTGACGCTAATCGGCCCTCAAACGTCTTGAAATTGATTCGTCTTGTTTGCCTACGCGACCTTCTGGCCCAGCGGAAAAAAGAAGGCGATTTGAATGACCTTCCCTCTGTCTATACGATGGATGTCTTCCTGGGTAGAGTGACCCAGCAGGCTATGAACTATGCTATCCGCTCGGGAGTCACTATAACAGCATCCTACGCCATCAGACAGTCGAGCAGACTACTCAAAAACACGCCGAAAAGCGATGCCAGAGATGAATTAGACAGACAACAACAGAAACTTCAACATAAAATCCGCATTATCTCTCCGGCTATTGATCTAATCGAATTGATCGCTGCCCGAGGAAACACATCGTTGGAGTCAGCCGTTGCTCTGGTCAAAGAGCTTCGCCTGGAGATCGAGTCCTTGGGACAGCGACTGGCCAGTGCTGCACAGGCTTCCGAGAAGATCGATAGAAGGTCAAACAAATGGAGCACGCAGACAAAACCTCAAAACGAGGCAGAGCTGAGTCGTATCATTAAAGACATCAAGACCCTCCTTGGCAGAATCGAGGATGCGGTTCCCTTAATCAACCTTGCCATTACCACCTCAGGCGCAAGTCTATCGACAACCTTACCACAGACAGTATCACCATCACGACTGCTACAAGCTAGTACTTTCCTCACGGCTGGAGATACCCAATACTCCATATCTCCAAACCAGGCGGTTCAGATCGGACCGACATTCACCCTCACAATCTACATGCTCTTCGCAGGCCACAACCGTCCGCAAGACGAGGAAGAACTTCGAGAAACAACGTGGAAGGAAGTTATCCACAAAGCAAGGGTTAAACTGCGTCGGGTGCCGCTTGACGTGGTGGTCGAGACAGGCTCTGGTTCGAAGGCCATTCCCCCTGCAAACATCACATCCCCCATCAAGTTGCCATATACGGAAACAGATACTGTCGACACCCAAATTCCTAGCATTCGTGCATCCTCACGAGCCGACGAGTTCGCATATCAGCTGATGGTCATCGAAGACTTTGACGATGACCGTGTCCACGACTTTGAGGACTCCCAAGAAGATAGCAGTCCAGGCCCGTTCGACGATGTCGCGCTAGCAGGCATAAGAGAAATGATTCCGGTTCATGAAATATCCAAAATATTCTATGCTGATACAAGCAAAGTGTTGAACATCGGCAGCGACGCGGAAAGCAATCATCCGGTACTGTTATTGAAGAGAGATTTAAACGCCATCCCACCAAGACGGATGACCGAGCGAGATGCTGTAGCGGACGCACCCGAAGATGGTGAGCAAAGCCAGGAGTTGCTTTCCATGTCAGAGCACGAACAGCAAGAAGAGCAATACGTCGAAGAAGACCACACTGAACGAGACCGCGACCGCTGGCGTCTCCCTCCATCCCTTGACCCAGAATGGATCGCCTTCGAAGTCTACTCCGAATCGTCAGCCAGTGACTCCGACTCAGACATCGACAACGGCGAGCTCACCACCGACTCTGCCCCCAACGACGACGAACTCGCAGCCTCACAACTCACCAACCACCTCTCCAGCATGCACCTCACCTCGCCCCCGCCGCCGCCGCAATCCACATCCACATCCGCGCCGTGGGCAAATTCGATCCGCACCTCACTGTCCCTGCTCGAACTTCTGCTACGCCTGACCTCACTACAGCAATTCCAGCAACAATCACACCTCTCCATCACCGACGAGCTCCTGACCTTCTTCCTGGAAGAATCGGCCTCGACCGGCGCCGGCGGCGACGAGCGCTACCGCCAGCAGCTGCGTCAGGACGCGCGCCGCCGCGTTGGCTGGGACCCCTACGACGAATCGCCGCTCAAGAAACGCGGCGAAGAGTACCAGTACGGAGAAGGGGGATATGCCGACTACGCCGCCAGCCCGAGCCCGAGTATTTTGAGTGGTGGACGAAATGGCAGTGGCAGTGGCAGTGCCCGCGGTACACCGCAGGGGAGCGGTAGATGGAGCAGTCCGTCGCAGTCTCGCGTCGACCCCCGGCGTGGTGCGCACATGACGATGATGTCGCCGAGTCCAAGCGCCCGGAGCGCGGAGTCGCTGCCTTCGCCTGCGGCTACACCCCCACAGCAGCAGCACGGCAAAAACAGTCGCGCGGCGTGGTTGAAGCGAGAAGGCGATGGCGCAGGCGACAGGAGGGGGAGTCCGCTAAGGCCGCGGACGGCCTTGACGGATGAGGGCATCGGTACTAGTCCTGGGAGTTTGGGCGGGCAATAAGTGAGTTGGGTTAGTGAATGAGGGAGAGAGGGAGGCTTAGTTGCAGCGTTTTGGCATGTTTTTGATCGCATAGATATTAGGAGACGAGCGAGCGAGCGAGTGAGCGGGTTGCACAGGTTATTTAGATACCCCCTTTTCACTAGAATGAGAAATGACGAATCGATGCTTGCGCAATCAGAATAGACAGGAGTCTTGGATTGAATGGGTTTTCTTATTTCAGTTGACTAGGGTTTGGTAGCCCAGCCGTTGAGGTTGCTACAGACCTCGTAGAGTACAAATACATGGCTCCGTCCCCAATCCACGAGCTTTTCCAAACGACATCCTGCGATGAGGCCAATGTGACTCTTTGTAGCAAAGAGGTGTCGCCCTTTCGTCTCTGACTTCCAAATGCACTCACTCCAGTGAAAAGTCGTCTAGCTAACTAACTGACAACAGCGTGCTCCGGCATGGCTGCCGGTTGGTCCTTCCAATTTGGCAGCTCGATTGGCGCGTGAAAAATCTGTTGCAGCTGTTGGCCTGTGCTTTAAGCCTGATCTTGTTGGGTGACCTGGGACAAGTCGCATCGGAGGGATGGTTCTCGAGGCTGTCCAGCTCGGAGTGACTTGAAATTCGCGTGATAATGGACTGTGGCGGATGATTGTGCCGCATCTTTTTGAACACGATGTCGGGAACAATGTTTTGGTTTCACATTTCAAAGTTTGTGGTTTTGTAGTTATTTTTTTCATCTAATTCCCATTGACGCTCTGATTTGCATGATTTGTGCCCTTTCGGTAGGGGAGAACGAATCTATCGTTCTCTGATCCATCGCCAGGACTTGCTGGATCATCTCTTGGTGAGACAGCTGAGGAGGGGCGGGAGCTTGTTGAGGAGCTTGTTGCTGCATAGGTGGAGGTTGGTATTGTTGTTGAGGAGGAGGCCTAGGCGGCATTTGGCCTTGCATCATCGGAGGAGGATAGCCAGGGTATGCTTGTGGGACGGGTTGTGGAGGAGGGACGCTCGCAGGCTGAGCTGGTCTGGAGGCTTGTTCGACCACTTGGGCCAGGACTTTGGGATCGACAAGGTTCATGAGGATGAGGGCTTGGAAGATGGCGTATGAAAGCTGGGGGGCGGTCTTGAGAAGCGAAGTGGCTCGTGCAGGATCTGAGATCGCAAGTCCCTTCATCTGAGTGAGGACGTCAAGCAGCTGCTGTGGAGGAAGGGTCGCGAGTGTTTGTGAGATGGCATCGGTGGCTCTGAGGTTCGGAGGGAGGTCGACGCCAGGTGGTAAGGGAGGAAGAGCGCTCGCAGCGGCCTGCAGGCCATCTGTAGGTACAGCACCGGCCTGGTCGTAGTTTGTTGGCACCGAGTCCTTCTCGTTATTGTGCGGCCAGTCCACGCGGATCTTGCGACCATCAATCTCAAAATCGTTCAAATTCCTCACTGCGCTGGCCGCTTGATCTGCGTCCTGGAAGTCTGCGAAGCCAAATCCCTTCGATTTACCCGTGTCGGGGTTGGTCATCAAGCGGAACTTAACCACAGTTCCAACTTGACTGAGGATCTTGACAATGTTCTCCTCGCTCAAGTCTAGAGAAAGTCAGTAAATGTAGGCACGTGTGTGTTGGTAGCAGGGCGACTCACTGAATGGGATATTGCCTACAAAGACACTGCGACTTTGTCCAGGTGCCATCTTTGCAGGAGTTCAGCAACAATAATGTGAGATGGCCTGGAAAGGTTTGGCAGTTCAGAGTTACATAGACAAAAGCGAGACTATGTGGTGAAGAGTGAATGCGACAAGCAGTGACAATTTAAAAGCAGCGCTTTGCGTGGCTTGAGGTTAACGTGATTAAAGTCCATAAGAGGAAAAAAATCTTTGCCGCTTTTTGAAAGTTGACATGGTCACTTCGGGATTAGTGCACGTCTCCAGTGTTGTGTCTTCAAGTTCTTGTTCTGCCTCCAAAATGGTTGATCTCACATATTGCCCGTAATGCAGATACTGGAACAATTGACACAAGTAACATAAAGGGATTCTCTATTGGTATCACAGACTGGGACTGGCTATTCTACTCTGATATTCTTTGACCGGTTTGACACACCGCGGAATTCTCGAGCCCATCCATCATTTGCCTTGAAAACTCCAAGCCTTTGGTAAGTATGCTCACCCTCCGGCAACCGTTGGAAAACCATAAACACCTCGTCATACACAACTCGGCCCCAATATAGAACAGTAACCTTCTCCATGGTTACAAACTCTTCAGCCTTCATCTCATAGTCAGGCACAAAATTCGAGTATTCAAGAGACGGGTGTGAGTGCGTCAACTTGACTTTTGGGCGCCCTCCGTCTCCAATAACCTTGACGCCCATGTCGAGAATCTTCCCATCAAGCACCAGATAGCCTGATTCGATCTTACCCGTGCCGTCTGGCTTCGAGGCGGAAACAGCCGCATCGACGATCTTCGCGTCAAACCTTGACCAAGCAGCTTCGTAATCCATTCGATTTTGACCATACTCGACCTTGCCAAACACCGACAGCCAAGACCAACTGGGTGCGATATACACGTTTGGTTTGCGAGATGCGCCACTGATCTCCCAACAAAGTTGATGTGCCAAGTTCTGCGACCAAAGTCCAGCAAGATACTTCCCTGCACGTCCTGACGCCACCGCCACTTGAGCGATGCCGGACAGTGCGACAGCCCGGTCCGAGTCATGCGTGAGATCGAGACACGAATATCGCTCTGTGATTCTCATCCATTCAAATGGGAGTGGATGCCCGTTCCGCGAAAGCGAGCGATGATGTACGTCCTTGAAGCGGGCGATGACATTCGTCCCACCGCACAAACAGTCGGCACAAGCCTTGCACTCCCACAACAGTTCATCTTTGCCGTAATATACAACACGCGGAGATAACAGTCGTTCTTGGAGAACCCAGCCTCGACGGAGCAAAGGCGGGGACCAGGGAGAGGTGGCGTAATTCGAGCCAAAGTCAAGATGCGTGAAGTGAGGTTGTTGCTGGATTCGAATCTTTGAATGGCCCGGCACGATATGAGCTGGGAATCGCTTATCTGACCCTGTCGATCGAAAACAGCCACCGCGTGGATCATTCGAATCCATGGCTGCGATGTTGAGGTAGGAGTGACCGTAGATGCTGCTCATCTTTTCAGACTCTTCGTCCCAGTCGGGCTTATAGCCCTGGATGATGTTCAAGGCGTCGATCCAGAGGTATTCAATGCCAAGTTTGCGACAGACCTGTATGGCGTCCTGTGCGGTACTCGGTATCTCAGACCAGACAATGTCGTTCACGAGGAATTCAAGATTCTCCAAGGTCAAGACGAGGTCGTTGCCAGCGGTTCCCCATCGGTGAGACAGTGTCGCGTAACGCGCTCTTTCTCCTTCTCCACTCAAATACAAATGCACTCGATCTGGAAGAAGCCTCAGAATGCGCTTCGGTAACAAAGGCGGCTCTGGCATGATGCATTTGTGCTTTTCGTTGCATTTGTTCATCCAGTAATTCAAGGCGTTGTAGCCCTCCACCGAGTCCGTCTTGTCGATAGGCACGCATTGTAGTTTGGGCAGAGCCAAACATGCGAGTGACTCCGGCCCAGAGCTTCCTAAATCCGTGTACAAGTTGAAATGCCTCCATCCTCTCGAGTCTTGTGCATCAACATCCCGGGTTCTGAGTACCGTTCGACTGGGCTCTTCCCCCGTGCGCATCATCTCGATGTTGAGACGCCGCTCCAACGTCGGCGCGTCCTTGCCTTGCGCTATTGTGTTCCACCATGCTTCTTTGATCGGCTTAACGAAAAGCGCGCTGCAGATTGCAGAGCAGACACCACATCCCTGTTCGGCGCTTTTGCGAAATTGCCCCAAGTTATAGGTGTCGTCGGCTTTGTCTGAAAATTGTCGCTGGGGGCACGTCTTTGGGTTGCATTCCTTGTGGAGGAAGCGACAGGTGCAGGCCGTGGCAGAAGGCACCGTAGTAGTATTCCCCATCTGTTGGTGGTTTTGTTGACCCGTTCAAGTTGGAAAGGGTCTCGACGTACGCGCTACGATTTCTGTTCAGCAGAATAACCATTTTGTTCTCTTGCAGAACACCAATATTATCAAGCGCGCGCGACTCTGTTAGACCTAGAGGTGTTGGCATGGTCGAGCAGGAGTCTGCCTGATGGCGGGCGCAGCAGTCGCAAACCCCTGTCCGGCCCCCAATGGCCTATCTCGATCTCAGCCTCATCACTCGTCAACCCTGGCGGTTGTCCCCAGGATTGGGCACTTGTGCACAGACAGAAGACAATTCTTCGTCTCCTGGGATCTAGTGCAGACCTTTGTCCTTTGGTTCAAACGAAAGTGTCCAACATTGTGAATAGACAGCACGAGGGCTTGTTGGAGAAGTCGAAGGTCAAAAAGGGATCGAGTTGTAGTCACCTCGGTGGTAGTAGATAGGGGCTGGCAAGTCTTTCAAGGGTGGAAAGCAAGTCAAGAGCACTGAATGATCATTATCGCGGACATAATAATCAAGTGTTTACCTTGATTGTAATAAGGAATGAGAAACTATCAACTAACTTCCCATTTTTGTTTCACGAAATATAAGCATCTTTCTGGCCATCCGTGTATATATGAAAGGTGTCCTATAAGATACAATTCAAAGGCCATACCGCCACGAAAAGCTACCTTGAAGTATTATATTATTGCGTGCCATTTAACCCCTGCGAACGTGCCAGGGATCTTGGAGAGTCGATTTAAGTCGACGATGGGGCGGGAGGGTGAGTGCAAGTACCGCCAATGTTGGTCTCCCAAGCACCGACGTTGAACTCAGCGTTGACCTCCTGGATCTGGAATTGATCGGTGACCAAGAAAGTGTCAATGCCTCGGACTTCGAATTGGCCTGAGCCAATGCCGTTTCCAACCCATCTCCAGGCGATGTTGTGGCAGTCGAAGAAGATGCTGAGGGTGGTCACGGATGGGATGGGGGGTTGCTGTCCTTGTCCGGCGATGAAGGCTTCCTTGCTGGGGAAGATGGGTTGGCCGAGCTAGAGATGGCATTAGCAGATATTCGATTACGAATCTGTCAGAAGTAACTTACAGGAGCACCTGCCAACCACGAGATGGAGTCGCTGGTGTCGTTGAAAGAGCTGGCGAGCAGGGCGTTGGCCTTGGTAGAGAAATCAGCGGCTTGTGGGTTCACCAAAAGATATTTGAATTGGTTAACGATGCTGGTGGCTTGAGGCCCAGTGAGACAGGTCGATGGCGTAGGAGTGCAGCTGGGACCGCTGGGAGCACCACCGGAAGGACCAGATGGGGGAGAGCCACCAGCCGGGCCACCGGGAGCACCGCCAGCAGGACCGCTAGGAGGAGAACCGCCTGATGGTCCGCTAGGGGGAGAGCCACCAGATGGTCCGCTGGGAGGAGAGCCACCTGATGGTCCGCTTGGGGGAGAACCGCCTGAGGGTCCACTTGGGGGAGAACCACCGGAAGGAGGGCCTCTAGGAGGGGAGCCTCCTGATGGACCGCTTGGAGGAGAGCCACCGGAAGGACCACTGGGAGGAGAACCTCCAGAGCCACCAGATGGAGGGCTGCTAGGGCCCGAGGGACCAGTGGGATGGCCGTGAGGCGGGTGAGTTGGCTTGGTCTCCGCCGAGGTGGTGGTGGTTGTGGTTGATGTAGCCCAGTCGGACCATTCTCCGCACTCGCTGCCATAACCCGTGGCAACAACTCCTGCGCTAGTGTAGACGCACGAGGTGGTAGCCTCGACTGGCTTGGTGGTGGTGGTAGCTGCACCTCTGTTAGTCTCGGGAACAACATCTTCCCGTCAGTGACGAGATTGCAAATCGAGCGAACTTACTGGTGGTGGTCGACGAAGTCCAGTCAGCCCACTCAGCGCACTCAGCACCATAACCAGTTGCCACAACACCAGAGCTGGTGTAGACGCACGAAGCGACGGAGGTTGTGGTGGCCTCGACAGGCTTGGTGCTGGTGGAAGTAGTGGTGGTCTTGGAGCCCCATGCAGCGCAATCGGCACCGTACGCAGTAGCGACGACACCGGAGCTGGTATAGACACACGAGCTCACGGGAGTGGTTGTTGCTTCCACTGGCTTGGTAGTAGTGGTGGTGGTGGTAGTCTCAGCCCATTCGCCGCAGTCACTGCCGTACTTGGTGATCACGACGTCAGCGCTGGTGTAGACGCATGCTGAGCCGGAAGGAGTAGGGGTGGTAGCCTCGACTGGCTTGGTTGTGGTGTGTTCAGACACGGCCACCGGGGTAGTGGTGGCAGCAGACCAGTCGGACCACCCATCACTATATCCGTCAGTGCTCGCTCTCAGGATTTCCAAGTACATATGTTTCTTACCGCTCGACGAGGGGTTTGGCAGCAGCCAGAGAAGCCGAACCGGCGAGGGCAAATACAAGGGATTTCATATTGGAAGGCATATTGAATAAACGAGTGTAAGGAATGACCAAAGCAAAAGGAGTGTAAAACGAGTGACTGGTGAGAGGCGAACAACAATGATCAACAGCAAGACGCTCACCTTATAAACCATCCTCAACCCCATCGACGGGACGAGAGTCAGGGGATGTTACATCCAACCCTACCTAGCTGTTCGCGCTGGTATGGATCTGGAGCAGGATCCAGCAGGATTGTAATCTCAGACAGAAGAGATTATAAGGCCAGACAAGGAGAAGGCTGAGGGAGGACACAACGATTCTGGTAGCGTTTGCGAACTGAAACGGGTGTGCATAACACTGCATAGTGGGAAAATTGGATCGTTCGTTCCCAGAATCCCATAGCCTGATGAATGCTTAATTTAAGCGTTCATCGAGCAAGGCTTTAGGAGGCTCGGTTGCGAGTTTGTATAACGTAACAGAAGGAGTTTTGGGAATGGCGCTGTTCACGAGATGATCTGCAGAAGCGTTGGGCTCGTGGCGTTGTGGGCGTCTGGGGATGCCGAGGAAATTAGACCAGGGCGCTGCAGGCTAGTTAAAAGTGGTTGCGGGTGTCGCGGCACGCTCACAACGTATCATTAGGCATGAAGTCGAGGGCACGATCTGGAAGCGTAGGAGAAGGTCTCACTTTGGACCCCACAATCATTTCCATTATTTCGCTCGCTGACGACTGCGGCAAGAGAAAGCTTCGGCGAGGACTTTAATCACTGCTCCCCGAGTCCCGAGTGAAAATAGTACTTTCAGTGCCAACAGTCCGGTTCAAGTAGTAGCAGTAATAGTTCTGGACGGCACAACGGGGAAGGGCTACGGTCGAGTTCGAGTTGCCACCTCCAGAGCCACCTATGGGCTTATGGTACGAGTACTAAGAATTGCTACTTGAAGGCGATGCCTCCTTTAGCCCCTGCCCCCGACTGGCACTCGTACTGGTCCTCGTAGAAATTGCCGCAAACAAAACATGCTGCTACCTAACTCGTACCTACCTAGTGATGCTGCCGGCTGCTTACAACATAGTCCAAGTCAACCAAAGGGCTCAGCCTTCGACCTCCCAAACCACCCGCGACTGCAACCGTTTTTAGCTATGCAGCCTATTCCTGTCTTCACTGAAGCTCTACTACACCTCTCCGGGACAAGTGCTTTGCTCAGACAATGCACGCATCGTTCATGGCGAATCTGTCGTGGCTTCACGGATTGTGGAAGAGGCAACTGTCAAGGTAAGGATCTCAAGAATAAATAACAGTACTGACCTCACAATGTTGATGATTCTCTCCATCAACCAACAATTCATCAACAGCATCATCGACGATCAAACATTTCCTTTGTCTTTTCATTTCCTTGCAACATTCCTTCAAAACAAACCCACAATCATTCAAAGCATACCCAACATGAAGTCATTCATTGCCGCCTCTCTCCTTGCTCTCGTCGCAGCCTCTGCTGCTGCACCATCGTCACTCCGATTTGCAAAGCGCAACAACCCAGACAACAGCTGTGGCGCGGATCCTGGTCCAGGTGGTGTTGCCAATGCCATCGACCAATGGAATTCCGATGTCGTGACCGTCAACAACTTCCTCGAGCAAGCACATGGCCTCGACGAAACCACTCTACTCATCCAGCTCGAAACCGCCCTCACTGCGGCCCAAGACGAGCCGAATCAGCTCAACGTTCTTGCCTGTAACGAAGGCGTCGTCTCCGGCACGCCTGCCCAAGATGCAGCAAACGACCTCTTCAACGGCTTCGAGAACAATGTCCTGGTGCCCCTGGGAAACATCATCTCATCCCCGGCCGATCCAGACAATGTGGCCACTCAGCTCCAGACCATCAACCAATTTCGATGCTGCAATGTTTTGCCTGATTTGGACACTCTTTGGGAAGCCACCGCAGCGGATGAAGGTCTCGTCGGCACCGTCCCCATTTCGGCTCCCAGGCCGAATACATGTGCGGCAATTACCTGCTGAGCGACACGATATGAATAGACCAATGTTAGTGACGAGCACGATTTCATGACAAGTAGCATAGCGTGACCGGTTTGCATAGCGGGGGAGTTTTCAGGCGTTTCCATTTCCGTATTGTATTTAGAATCCGAAAAGTCTTTAGTTGAAGCATGAGCCTTTAAACTTCTTTCTGCCTGTTGCGTTGAAAGTTCTCCTGTAATCCAAGGTGCAGATGACCACTCCCAGATACATATTCAAGTTCAACCTGAAACTCTTCTTGCACAAAGTCGGCGCAGCTGAGAATCCTGCGCCGCTTTTGTAAATCACGTGAGATCTTTAGGTGACAACGAGAACAGCATCAACTTCTTCCCAACCCGGAGTAGTTCGAAGGTACTCTGCGGGTGGTCTGCGTCGCCGTATTTTACACTGCACGAAATCCAAGCTCCGAATCGAATGCCAGCATCATCGACGTTGCCTGCTGGTGTTTACTCTTTCTACTACTCAGTGCCCAGCATTTGACGCCATCTTTGTCTCTGACAAAGACGTCAAGATGTCTTACGATCCTAGAGAGCATTTCCAACAACTCCAGCGGACTTTACAACAACGTCGAGGTCAAGGCTTTGGAGGTGTTCCTGGAGGAGGCGCTGCCGGCAGAGGCATCGTCGCCCTTGTCGGACTCGGAATTGCTTTTGTTGTCGTCAACAATTCCCTCTTCAATGGTAGTTTCCAGTGATTGCCTGTCAATGCGATGGTTCTGACAACGAAATAGTGGATGGTGGTCATCGCGCGATCAAGTACAAGAGAATATCGGGAGTTGGAAAAGAAATTTACAATGAAGGCATGCAGACCTTCAATGCCTCGGTGACTACGATTCTGACAGGGAACAGGCACACATATCCGGATACCTTGGTTCGAGACACCGGTCGTCTACGATGTTCGAGCGAAACCCCGAAACGTTGCCTCCTTGACTGGAACAAAAGATTTGCAGATGGTCAATATTACATGCCGTGTACTGTCGAGACCGAGAGTGGAAGCTCTGCCACAAATTTACCGCACGCTTGGCTCAGACTACGACGAACGAGTCCTTCCATCCATTGTCAACGAGGTGCTCAAGTCGGTAGTTGCGCAATTCAATGCCAGCCAGCTCATCACCCAGCGTGAGAGCGTTGCGAGATTGGTGCGAGACAACCTCACGAGGAGAGCAGCGCGTTTCAATATCATGCTTGATGACGTTTCGTTGACACATCTATCCTTTTCTCCCGAATTCACTGCCGCCGTCGAAGCCAAGCAGGTGGCGCAACAGGAGGCACAGAGAGCTGCGTTTTTGGTTGACAGAGCAAGGCAAGAAAAGCAAGCGACTGTTGTTCGCGCACAGGGTGAAGCCAGGTCGGCCGAGTTGATTGGTGATGCTATCAAGAAGAGCCGAAGTTACGTCGAGCTCAGACAAATCGAGAATGCGCGCAATATCGCGCAACTTCTACAAGAAGCTGGAGGTCAGAATAAGCTGTATCTTGACTCACAAGGGCTTGGACTGAATGTAAACGCGGGTGATGATTCTGCGTCAAGGAGATGATCGAGACGGATTCTGTTGCGGTGGTCTCGACTATGGGATTTCAATCCGACATGTTTCAGTAACAGCGGCGATCACCAAGTGACGCTCGGGCGCTCTGACCCTCAAAATGTACTATTCTTCACTCGTATCATGTGTGTCTCTTCTTATGGCCGATCCTACACCTACAGAGATGTTCACCCTCCCATGGTTCTTATTGCTTTTTGTGCCCGGTAGTCCTTCCAAATTGTAGTTGCTCTCGAGAGAAAGTTCGTGATCGAGTCCAAAATTGTAGTCACCACTTGTTGTGAACTTTGTCCTTGGGCTCTGAAGAAGTATCAGCTTGGTTGTAAGCAACAGTAGAATGCTTTTGCTGAACTCGCCTTCAGCTATCCGGGCTTTCCCCTCCTAAACTTTGTCGGAAAGCATAGGCTCCCATCGATGCAAACGGTCAAGGGATTTCACAGCCGGTCAACCTGTTGTATACTTGGACAAATTGGGAAGATTGTTAGAGCGTAGCATGGAGGCGTAAAGGGCGAGGATGGATACGAAGCTCAATGTGGCTTCTGTGGTGTTCGTGAAAGAGGCTTCTTTTCTCGTGCGCTGCGTCGTTTGCTCCCCGAGTTGGAGAGATTGAAATGCGGATCCTCGTCGACGACATCGTCAGGCCGCGGAGTGCCAGTCTTGACTCCCACCTGATCCTTCAGCTCTCCATGCCATAAATGAATCTTTGTAATCTTGTTGTTGTGGCATTCAGCAATCCCTCCTGCCCCTCTCGGCTCGTAGGAGGCACGATCCAGTGGCCTCCATGAAGAACACGACAAAAGCTCCTGCCGATTTCATCAGGTCCGACGGTCGAACAATCCCCCTCCGCAATCGTTTGCAACACCACTGCAATCTCGTTGACTTCAGCAATCCTCCGCTGCATACACCAGCTCCTCACTCTTTCCATTGCCATGGCATTTCCGTCCAAGCGACGAGCCGAACCCGCCGATTTCATTCATCAAGAATCTATCTTGTTGTAGGCTTCGACTCGCTTGTTCATTCTTCTCCTTCTAGAAAGCCACAAGAAATCGCCAAAAGAGCACCTCTGGCGTTTGTGATGTACACCACTGGCTGAAACTGGTGCAGGTGCCCGTTGCAGGGGTGCTTGTCAACCACAGTTTCCACATCCTGTTATCTCAATTGACCCCGACCAGGTCTCAACAGGACGTCCTTCACACAGTGCCACTTGTCAGACTTATCCTCTTCAATCGCCTCCCATGCATGAATCTGGCGGGCATCCAGGCACGCTCCAAAGCACTGCAATACACGACTCATTATGTGGCTAAGGCAAGCGATTGCCGAGGATCTGCGGATCCCGCACACCAATTTGTGGAAATTCGCAACCCTGTCAAAGCTCGACCTGGAACTTTAACGCGTCTTTTCCAGCTTTCGTTTGAACAATGGCCACAATGCTGCAACACAGAGATACAGCCTGGCCACGCGGCATCAGACCTGATCTGATGAAATCTCGCTGCTCATTATCCAGGTCCTCAAGGTTTCGGTTGAAGGCTATCTATGATGGAAGCTGAGACTCCATCGTAGGGCATCATAATGCTCATCGCATTCGAAATGGCTAGCAAACGCAAGTTTGCTGATGATGGGTGCCCGCATTCTGAAGAGGCATTTCCAAATGTTGGACGAGCAAAGCATGTTCGTATCAACAACAGTGTTTCAGCTCAGTCAAATATTAGTTCATTCTTCATGGGTTACCATCCTTAACCCTGTTGACTACCTCTTTGATCAAGGGTGTGGATGCCGTCGTGTTATTGTTTGATACGGTCTGAAATGGACTATAGTTCCAGGTCCTTGCAGCTTGTTTTCTCTGGTCTGAATCGTGCCATCTTGGAAACCATGGAGGAAGGGGTGTCAAGAGTCATTGTGCTGCGATATCAAGGCAAAGCAGTGTCGCCACCTCTTTGGGCGCTGTCGTCTTGGAGTGCAGAAGCCTGCTCGTGTCTGGCCTGGAAAAAGGGCATAAATAAGACATGCGCCTCTGCACAATTGCTTGCTGCAGCACAAAGATGGAAGAAGGATGGAGCTACCAGACCGTGATGGTTGAACGAAGGTGCTTGCATCAAAGGTAGATTCATGGCGAAGTCTAAAAGCCATCTACAATCGCACGTCGTCTGAAAGGCAGGTTCGTCTTCCACTGTTCGCGCACAGATTGCATTTCCGGGGTGGAGCGATCAGCACAAAGCACGAATACATCTTGGATTGTCAATATGCAGTCTCCGGGGTGGAGCGTAACGCCAGAGCCACGATCTCGCACCTCCTCCTTTCAAATCTCTGACCACCTGAGATCAGATTCAAGAATCACACAACTCTCATACAGCATCAAAGCAGCGCTTCTGACACCCTCAAACTCCTGGTTTTATCAATCAGTGCGTTGAAAAGAACGCCTCCTCTTTTTCAAGGACCTTCAGCACCTTTTTTGCGGGAACCGCAAGTTCTTTACATCCGAGAGACTCTTTTTTGCATTGATGTCATCCAATTCAACTCCTTACCAGATCCATACTTCCCCAGAAAGAGTCAAAGTGAGGCTGACCAGCTCAGAGCAATCTGCCATCATTTTCCCCTAGGGAACCCCCCTTGAATACTCGGGCTCAAGCCCAGCAGACTCAGACAGATCCTTCATCCCCAAAAAAAGCGTCAATCGTAGCAGGGAAACTTTGCTCAACACACAAACCTGAACTTCCTTGGATTTTGTGATAGCAACACAGCCACCCTCTACAACCACCTTTGACAAGGACTTGTAAGTCGACTCTTATCATAGCCCTATGGGCAAGGCTGATCTGTGTTCTCCAGCTGTACAGTCTTCTCTTCAAACAAGAAGGCAGATAACTTGGTATTACCTGTCCATCACTGCAACACCTTCTAAACACAAGCCTGCTACCTCTGAAGCCTCTACCGGAAACATCATTGCTCTACACAGGAAAAACTTAAACACAAGCTGAGGGTCTCATCCCTCCAAACCATTAAAATGCCACCTAGAGGTGGAGGTACTTCTCACAAGTTGAGACTTACTCTTCCTAACCAAGAGAGGACGCCAGCAAACCCGAGTAACCGAGTTTACGATGGCATCCGACTGGCTACTACCGATGAAATGGACCTCGACGAAAATCAAAACGACCAAGATCAACCGGGCCTGGATGAACTTCAACTGCTTCTAAACCTCCATGAACCTGTCACCGACTTCACGGTCACAGATGAAGTTGTCGAGGCTCTTCAAAGCGCACCTGCCCTTGAAGACGAAGAGGCTGACGCAGAAAAAGACGAAATACTCTCCGAAGCAGATGGAGAAAGTGACGGAACAGACAATGGGCAAGGCCATGCCGGTAGAAAGGCCCCACGACGGAAAGCTACTGGAAGAACCACTGGCAGCCAACTCGACAACAATGCTCCTCCACGATCGGACATTCACACAATCTTCGATCACCTCACCAAAGCTGCTGTCGATAAAGGTCTACTTGAAGCTTTAGATGATCTAGGAGACCAGGGCCTCAGAATTCTCACTATGTGTTCTGGCTCTGAAGCCCCGTTTGTCGCGCTTGATCTGGTTCAAACCTCCTTGAAGTTGTCTGGACATGATGGAAAATTCAAGTACAATCATCTGGGCAGTGCTGAAATCGAACCTTGGAAGCAAGCATTTATTCTGAGAAACTTCCATCCGCCTGTCATCTATCGTGACGTTACAGACTTCAGCGGACATACGGCTCATCCAGACGATGAAGAATATCTTCCAGTTACGGCTCATGGCAAACGCGTTCAGCCTCCCAAGAATGCTCACATCCTGGTCGCGGGCTCTTCCTGTGTTGACTACTCCTGTCTGAACACCAAGAAGAAATCGGATTTAGAAGAGCAAGGGAATGCTTCTGGTGAATCGGCACAGACCTTGCAAGGCATCGCGGACTACTGTGAAAAGTACACCCCTGCTGTCATCATCATCGAAAATGTTAGGGATGCACCCTGGGCCCAGATCAAGATTTTCTGGGGTCAGAAAGGATACGACACTGTCCACGTGGAGCTCGATACTGTCAATTTCTATCTCCCCCAAACACGTCAGCGAGGATATCTTTTTGGGGTACATAAAGGAACTGCGAAGTCGATCGGATTCGACATTAAAGCCGCTCACTTAGAATGGATCGCCGCCATGAATCAATTCCAACAGCGCGCTTCTTCGCCATACTCCGCTTTTATGCTCGACGACGATGATCAACGTCTACAACTACTGAAGCGTGGATCTTATATGACGAAAAAGAAGGCCAGTACCGCCGACTGGAGCAAATGTCGCAAGCGTCATACAGACGCGCGCACCAATCAGAAGCTGGGAATTGAAACTCCGTACACCAAAAGACGCGGAAACATCCAAGCAACCCTGGAAGATCACGGCGACCAAGCTTGGGCGCTTACTCAGAGCAGGAGAGTCCTCGATGTTCTCGACATCAATCATCTGAGTAACGTGGTCAGGCGCGATTACGATATCCGCCACAAGCACAGAAACATAGATATCTCGCAGAATATTGACCGAGATATTGACAGTCGGCAATGGGGTATCGTTGGCTGTATCACTCCCAGCGGCTGTTTATTTGAGACTCGACGCGCTCGTCCCTTGGTTGGCCTCGAGATCCTGGCACTACAAGGATTTTCCATAACTATTCTTCAAATGGAGAGATACAGATCAGCTCAACTTCAGAATCTGGCCGGCAATGCAATGAGCACCCCAGTTGCTGGTTCCGCTATTTTGAGTGCATTGATAGCGTGTTCCAAGGTTCGACGCGAACGGGGCACATCGTCAATATTCGAGCCAGTCAGCCAGCGAGCAAGCGACGAAGATGGCTTAAACAAAGTTGAACAACCGGTTCAGTCCGACACAGCACACTTCGAGACTGACGTCGATTCGTCAGCTCTTTTCGAAGACAACCTGATGTGCATGCCGGAGCCGGACGATACTACTGGCTTAGGGTATTTCGTCCAACAAGCCGAGGACCTTCAACCACTTTGTCGTTGTGAAGGACTTCATAATCGTACAAGCTACGATCTGCTTTACTGTCCCAACTGCTATTACACTTGCTGTGAAGCTTGCAGTCGAGACAAACATGGACAAGACGAACTCAAACAACTCATTGGTGTAGAAGCTTCTCGTGGCAAAGCAAGATCTTTCGTGGACCTCTTGATACAAGAATTGCCTCCGGTCTTGGTCAATGAGTGCCTGAGCCTCGAGGCAATGCCCTCGAATGGTGCATGGGACGAGGCAACAAAGGATCGAATCAGAGCGACTCTCAACAGCACCGTCCATTTTCAAAGTGTCAAATATGAAGGTGCTTGGAGAGTGATCTACGAATCGTTAGATGCTCGTCTTGAACTCGAGTTCACACCAAACCGCTATGTCTGCAGTCCATGCGCGAAACACGATGAACCAAATCTACATCTCGAAGTTAAGCCGATGTGGCTGCTTTTTGTGAAGCCTAGCGCGACCGAGACGATAAAGAGTAGGAAGCAAGCTCTATTCGTCCACCCCATTGCCAGAATGCAACCAGACAACAGTCTGTTCACAGGCGTGTGGGAATTTCGTGCCAGCCCTGTGGAAAGTGCACGCATTCACATGACTGGAGCAGGTCAACAGATTCCATCGTGGGAGAGGAACATGGGTCTCAAAGGCACCCCTTTCAAAAAGTTGAATGCATTTAGCCACATCCAAATCGACTCTTTGATCGGCCCCGACATAGACAATCGTCCGGAACTTGTCGATGCTTGTGGGATGTATAGTCTGTTCCAAGGATGCCCAGCACCATGTGGCACTCTTCATCGCAACCTTGAGTTGAAATCCTCTAACAAAGCACCTGTCTTCATGTTTCTGCAATCCGACCCTCTTGGTCCTGCTTACAATGATCACGTTGTGCTCTCGACTCAACCTTTCGAGAAAAACATGCTTGACAACCGATACGTGCTTGCACGAATTCGCGCCCCATGGCGGCCTGTGGCCACCATGAACCTGGAAGATGGCACTGACGTCGAATGTGACCTAGTTGGCCTTTGGAATCCCTGTTCAGCTCAACAGCTCTCTTCAACAAGTGTCAAAAGTGTTGTTCACAGCTGGATTGCAGATCCCACCAGAGACCTTGCTTCTGGGCTATCTTGCGCTAACGGCTTCTTCTCGATATTGGTAATTGATATGAGTCACGATCCCAGAGCAAACGCGACACTGTCAGGATCCCATGAAATCTTGTTTGACCTACAACGCCAAAGTGACGCGCTGAGCCCATTCGGTTGGATTTTCTCACGTGTGTCACAAATTCCACATTTGAGCAGCGGTTTACAGACTCTCCCTGCCGCCGTAGGCACGATTTGCGAGACATGCTCTCCTCTCCCACCGAAAATTCGGTGGGTCATGCACACACGTGGTCAGAAAGATGTCATCAAAGCTCTAGAATGTCATCTCGGAGCAGCAAAGTTTGAGAACGCCTTGATCAATAGATCTCTGCCAGCGGTTGCCATTTTGCGAAAGCACGGAGAAAAGATTCTGCTGGATATCAAGCTAAACGTGATGACACTAGTTCACCGTGCTGCTTCTCCATTGCTCCGCAGCATGTCTCATGACTCCATCGACTTGCTAGAGTGGCGTTTGTCATCGTATAACCGCTTCGCCCTGCGCCCTGATTTTAAGATTCCTGAGCTCCTATCCAACATGGACGACGACATTTCCCCGAAAGTATGGGATATCCTTCTCAGGCCTAAGCCTGACAAAAAGAGCCGAGTATTGTGGGAAACACAGCTCAAAGGCGTGGCTTGGATGCACGAGCAAGAAACTTCTCCTAAACCTTGGGACGAACTGTCACTGGAAGAGGCATGCCTGCCATCGCTAAACTTAAGAATCGAAGTCCAAGCTAGTACGCGTAAGACTGAAATCCGTGGTGGAGTTCTTGCGGATGAGGTCGGCGGAGGAAAGACCATCACATCTATCAGCCTGGTCGAATATGACTATGAACAACGCGAAAATTCTAAACGCCTAGCGATGATGAGCGGGAAATCCGACCCAACAGCTCTAGAGCCTCAACCAGGCAAGCTCAGCTCTGACGCTACACTCATTTTAGTACCCAAGAACATCCTTCGCCAGTGGGAGAACGAAATCTTAGCCTGGCTTCGATGGACAAAACTTGAAGCAGGTTCGACAGGAGCACAAGTCATATCCCCATATTACATCGTCATAAAAAATGTGAACGAGCTACTGCAATACTCTCACACTGAGCTTCAATTAGCGACGCTCATTCTCGCTCCTTGGGACATCTTCGACGAGAAGGCTTACTGGGAGCTCCTTCGCAAAACCGCTAGCTTTCCCTGTGTTCCACCAAACCCTGGCCGAGCTTTCCAGGAATGGTTGGACTTGACCTTGAGCAGTCTAGGAAGATGCGTGGAGGGCCTGAAGCAAGACGTGCGAGGATTTTGGAGAGCATGGGATGACGTTAGACGGAATATGGAAATGGGGGAAGAGTACGAACGATTCGAAGGATTTCTCAGTCGAGGAAGCAAGAAGGCAGCCAACAAAGCAGGACCTACGACCGACAAAGTTGCTCGAGCAAAGACAAGTGCAAAGACTGATCTGGATCAATTTCAACCCGGCCTCAAAGGCTCCAATACCAAGCCTCAGACGCCTCCTGTATTATTGCACATGTTCAGATTCCGGAGACTAATCGTCGACGAGTTTACATATGTGCAAGGAGAGACATTGCTAGCACTTTTGCAACTCAAGCCATGGAGCACATGGCTTCTTTCGGGTACGCCGCCGATCCATAACTACGACGACATGAATACTATGGCAAAACTACTCGGTACCCAGATCGCCACTTACGACGAATCAGAAGGCAAATTTGGATTCGGAGTCGACGCGAAGTCAATGACTAAAGACAAATCAAACAATCAAGAGATCATGTCTTTCAACAATGACAGATCCTCAGATTACACCTCTGTCTTGTTTATCCGCGCGGCCTTGTTCTCGATACAGTACATGCGCCAAAATCCGTCACTCGGGGAGCGGAGAATGAACAGAGCAGAAATTGTCGACGTGCCACTGACCGCATTTGAGTGGGTTGCGTATATCGTGGTGGATGCATTCGCCTCGGACCCAGATCGTACCTTCAACAGAAGACTCTCAGCAAAGAAAAGTCAAGAACGCGACTCTCTATCGTTCCTTGATAGAATGCTGCAAGAAGTCGAAAAGATGGCTGGTCCGCGAGAGGCTCGAATTTGCGCCACTGTCATGCTCATTGAGGCTTTGAAGGAAGTTGAATTCAAAGTGCAGCCAAACACAGACTTCCTACAACAGCTCAAGGCCTTCGAGACCAAGAGATTCGAAACCGTCATGAGCAACCAGAAAGAAGTCGTCCGCGACCGAGCGGATCAACTCCTCGGCGTACTACAGGAGCTCTACTATTTGAAAGACAGAATCTCGAACAAACCAGAGGATTCTGAGGCGAGTTTCGCCAGTCTTGTGGAGGACACCAAACTCCACAAGCTGGCCGAAGGCGACGCTGTCGCCATCATGGACCGCCTGCTCAAGTACGCCGAGGAGCATCCCTTGAGGCCGGAGGTCTGTCTCTCCAAGAAGAAGCCCCATGAGGACGTCGACTCCAAATGGATCCGCACCGCAATGGCCAATAAAGGCACTGCAAGCGAGGAATTCGCTGAACGCGTGAGGCGGGTGGACACCCATTTGGAGTCCCTCATGGGAGATCTGCGAAAGGCGCGCCTCTTCAGAGCCGCCCTAGCACTCTTCTTGGAGGAAGGACCTCTGGCCTGCTCGGTTTGTGGGACGACGGTCGAGGCCGAGACCGCGTCGCTCGCAACTCATTGCGGGCACCTTCTCTGCAAGGCCCACGAGGCAGGCGACTGCTGCCTGTCTCGTGTCGACAATGAGGCCCTTCCTGCCTCAATCTTTGATATCAGTTGCCTTGGCCCGGGTGTATCGGGCGAGGTAATCGATTCAAGGTTGAGGCAGGCGGTGGCGCTTGTCAAGCGGGCCACCGAGTCCAATAACTCGGTGGTGGTGGGTGCAGATAAACCCAAAATGCCTGGTGCATCGCTTGCTGGTGCATTTGGTCATGGTACTCAGCCAGATGGATTGATCCTGCTGAGCAATGCACTGCGGCATAGGAGCCAAGTCTTCAG
>JANSVK010000141.1:0-93288 GCA_030068005.1 Cladophialophora exuberans
ATGTTGGCACAGTCCATGGAATCCACGTAATGGTAAGGTGAGGCGGGGGGTGAAGGAGGGAGTGTGTTGTACGAATTGGTCGTCAACGCAGGGCAGTTGAGGATCATATCGCGGAGCTCCTGGATGGTAATGCGCTTGCGAGGGTCACACTCGAAAATGCGTCTCAGGATCATGTTCAAATCCGGCGAGATTGGCAAGATTGAACGGAGAAAGTTTGGATCCTTTAGGAACGCGCGGAAGGTAGAGTCTTCATGGGAGGCCTTCTTCCAAGGGTTGCGACCACAGGTCAAGTTCACAAGGATCACTCCAAGGCTCCAGACGTCGTTGGGCGCAGCGGCGTAGCGGGTATACGGCCGCGTTGGAGCTTGTTGACATTCTAGTGAACAAAGGGTCAGTGATCCGTAGCAAAAACTTCGAGACAGGAACAATGGATTGAACGTACCTGGCGACATGTAGAAAGTCGAACCACATCCAAAGTCGGGAGAGATGGCGTCCGTAGTGGCTAGTCCAAAATCGGCCAATTTCACTGTCTGGCCATTATTGGTGACGAGGATGTTCTCGGGCTTCAAATCCCTGTGGTATATCCCAATGGAGTGGCAAAATTGAACGGCATCCAAAATTTGCAAGAATGTATGCTTGGCCAATTGATCGTCGCCCACGAAGCGGCCATGTTCCGTGATATTGGAGAATAGGTCGCCCTCGGGGCAGAATTCAATCACGACGAAAGTGCAATCGGGAGCCTCAAGGATGCGCAACAAGGGAACAACATTAGGATGCTGGCTAGCTTGGTTGTGCAGGTTGATTTCTCGTCTCTGGAACCGTCGTTGTCTGGGATCCAATCCGGTCTTGGGGAGAGCCTTCACGGCATAGGGAATATTGGTGAGTCTGTCGATGGCCTGGTAGACCACTCCATACGCGCCAACTCCAAGGATTGAAACCAGTTCAAGTCGACCGGCTAACACACACCCAAGTCTGTCTTCAGGTTGAGAAGCCGAGAGTGGAGGTGATGGTGGCGACAATATCATAATTGGGAGAGCCCAAAAGTACAGAGTACTTGGTCTAAGAAACAGAAAGTCGAGGAAGACCGAAAAGAACAATTCAAAACATGGGTCCGGCAAATATATCCTGGAGACTTGTTTTGAAGAAACGAACAGAAAGTGGCCTTGTCCTGGGATTAAATGCTTCCAAGGGCTATGTGGTTTGCTTGCGGGACTGTCGTCGACCTGGGGAGATTAAAGGAAAGACCGGAGTATGAGGGATAGCCAAAAGGTAATAGAAAGTATAGATAGTTTGGTCGGGTGGTGGATGTGTGGCCGAGTTGTCGAGAGTCCGTGGTGGTAGTGGTAGTGGTAGTGGTGTTGGTGGTGATGTTGAGGCTGGAGGTTGAGGTATATAGAGGGCGTTATAATGTCTTTTTAGGTATGACGGTCGTTGGACCCAAAATGGGCATGGCGAACATGGCAAGCGTCGACGCACGACCATCGACGCCCCTACATCCTTGCTGGTGGGGCGAAGTTCCGTCAGAACCTGGTCAGAAGATGCTGCGAATAGAACTCCAGAAAGGAAGAGGGTCCACAACAATGCGTCAAGGTTCGCAGAACCTGGGTCGTAGTCTGACGCTCGAGACGCTGGATGACGAGTCCGGCATGAGCAGTTTTGGTTTAGGCGGGCCAGACGAAGCAAGACGAGGCCGGGCAGGGTTTTGGCAGGAGACACGGGCAGGGAAGGCGATGGACGATGGGCGGATCACCAAGTGGCTGGGCGCATTTCTCGTCACCACAGATCAGCGTTCCTTGCGAGACCGAACGCCAGCGCTAGTACGCCCACCAGTAGAATCACTGAGAGATGAGGGCCAGCCTAGTCTTTCCAATCACCACCGCGAAGCGAGGATGCCTGCAGATTTTGGGAGTTTGGATGCTTCACGGTCCACCACAGCGAGAGACCAGGGATGCAATGAAATTCGAGATGGTCATGCCGATGGCCAGTATTCTCGCCATTGGCTAGCAGGCACCGGTTTTCCGCTCACAATTCGCCGCCGCCCATACCGACCGTCAACATGTCCTGTAATTGGCGCCTACAGGATACGGTCTTCGTAAAGGATATTTCGATTGTGACGCATAGGATACCCTGCGGGCTCCCTATACTGTCCCGCTGTGTTCTGTTCCTTCTCGGTCAGCCTGACCAAATCGTTTTGGGACAGGTTTGGAAGGATTCCGTCTCTGGGACGGCAGGCTTTACATTGATTGGAGGATTCTCGCGCCAACGCAGACGGCATTCCACATGAGACGAGCACCAAAAGTGATCGACTATCGGCAGGTCGGGCAGCGGCCTGGTCGGTGAGATGCTTAGATCGTGTTGCTTTTTGCGCCTTCGCGCCTGGAGGAGGTGTCTGGGCCTCGCAGCCTGCGCTCACCATTCGCTCGTGGTTTGAATTGGGTGGATACCTGACGCCAGAAGGCGGGTTCGGACTGCCAGACTTTGGAATGGCAGGACAGCGAGACTGCGGCCTGCCGGTCTGTAAAGTACGCAGGCGTTAAACTTGCCCATGCGATACACTAAACCGCCTCTGACTTTTCGTGCTTGCTCGGCTGCAATGATGCTGGTTTCAATCACTTTTGTGCCCAATCACCTGCTTAGTGCCAAAGCCACCTCCAGCACGAAGCACGAAGTGGCAGAAAGCATCATGCAAAGCCCTTACCCATCCATGCTCAATCCTGCCCAAAGGTCATTCTTAGCATTTTCAACAGTCCTGGGGCGGGGGAAGGCTAGGACTCTCATGATCGAGATGACTCTCCTGAAGAGAGGGTCTCCCTGGTGGTCAGCGCTACCATTGCTGCACTGAAGCAGACCCCGAGTCCTATCTTTTCAGTCCCTGACTTTGTATCCCCTGCTCAGACTTGACCAAGGACCCTAGCAATAATTCAGTAAGAGGGTCTTGCTCAAGAGTGGTTCTGACAGATTCACTTAACAACCTGGTCACGGCTGGAAATGGATCAAACGAAACTTTGCCGCTGTAGAGGGGGTACAGCTCTGACTCCATGAACTGGCCTGCTCGTACAGCACCAAAATTGCCTCTGGGTCTTGGGGTCACGGTGCAGTTCCAGCCTCGGCGGAATGGTCGGCAACCGACTGCTGCTGTGGCTTGCAAATTATTGCTATCTGACACTTGGTGATTCGCCACAAACTGACTAGGTGAGCGGGCCGCACTGTTTCAGCAGCTTTTGAGCAGGCTCTCGAGGATAATCGGGGTGTGATCCGCAACACAATCTTAGGAATGAGGATTCTTGATGTGCATGTTCACTAGTTTTTTGTCCATGTGACCAATGAGTCTATCTCCAGTAGAATAGCGATAGAAGAAGTCGTTAGCCAATAGTGGCCAAGTCGACTGCATAGTGTATCCACTGTGAGCCTTGCCGAAATTGACCAGGCTCAGTGTGTAGGGTGTGGAACGCTTTGGAGGCTTGAAGCATTTCAGAAGTCTCACGATAGTCAATCGATAACCGTGGACCCAAAGGCTGGTTCGCGTGCGTGCTGGGGTCAAACCTTCATGCCCAAGTCAAAGGAGGGATCCGTTGAAGTCGGCTGAGCCTGCCAACCATCCTGAGGCCGAGATTGACATGATAGGGTTTTGGGCGAATCCTGACTGAGAGTCAGGAGCCAGTCGTGATACGAGCCTCGCATCGACTTTGTCAGGCAATTCCTTGTCTCTGGTGACACAGGATTACGTATGAGAAAACATTGTACGTCGGCAAGCGGCCTGTCTGAGGCGACGAGAACCCCTTTGTGCCCTCTGTGTTGGGCTGAGAGGGTCGGTTTCGCGCTGACTGGTGTCACCGCTATCAAGCCACGTTGCCTGACGAGTCACCATTGAAAGTGGCAAGATAGGAGAAACCGCTAAGGCGCACAAGGCGAGTCTCTGAAGCTAGTGACACGCGAGAATGTCTCCATTCAAAACAGTTTGAGCACAATAACAATCACGAGGCTGCTAGTCTGAATTTGGAGGGGGGCCGCTGTCGAATCTGGCCGTTCCGATCACAGAGATCTGCAGGAGAGCGACATAATTCTGTGAGTGGGTAAGGTGATCAGTGATGCTTTGCATGCATTGAAATTTCGACTATGGATGGAAATGGGAAGTGAAAAATTGTGAGAAGTGAAAAGTCGGTGGCGAATGTGCATGAGGGCACCGACAGATCCGCCGTAGCACAATGCCGCTTCCAGCCGCTGCACGCACATCGTAGTGATTCACCCTACCATCGCCTGCCACTCAGTGCCATCCAATGTTGTTGCTACTCCTGCGCACAGGTGCCACTCTGGACTACGTCCCCAAGGCCCAACGCAGGGCTGTTTCACTCTATCAGCATCACTTCAGGCGATCAGCATGACAAGCAGGACCCTCGCATTTCCCTAACCACATGGGACGCGAGAGATCTTCATTGAAACCCCTGGTCTCGCCATAGTATTTTGACGATCCCGCATGAGATCGTCGTCGATAGTACTCCAGGTGCTGGTATCTGCCGCAGCTTGTCCTGGTTACCCGTTGATGTGTCTTCCCAAACGATCTGCAGTACGGAGTACCAAAACTTCACTTAGGTGAAATCACCGGGAAAAGGAGATCTGCCGGCACTTGTTTCGATCAGCACCGCCTTGCAAACCATGCAACTGCTGCCAACAATCGTCGAACATCTGGCCACAGACATCCGTGCCCAATTTTGCCACTGCCGTGAACTGTCTCAAGAATGCCGAAAGCTACGGAAGTACGTTTAGCAGGGGATTCTGTACTTGACATGGGACATTCCATGAACCCCATGAACTCTCGAGGAAGAGTGGGAACACCCCGGAAACCGTTGTTTGAAGGTTTTCCTCCCTCTTCGCTTTGGGACGGAAGACTCCTGCTTGGCTCAACACCAAGCGACCAAAAGATCTGACTCCCGCAGTGTGATCTCGTGTTTGGTGGCGTGAAAGCTCTGCTCTTCGAATCAGGGGGGGACTTCAGACTTTTCCATTGAACAGAATTTCTCCGAGCAGGGTGAAGACTTGATACAATTCGTCTACCTTGGCATCTTGCGGTGCTTGGATACCTAAGCTGGATTTGGCTTGATTGTCCTAGAGACCGTGGTGGCAAATATGCAAGTCTGCTCGCCGGTCATGGCCGCTCACCTTCGTTGTCTTTCTAGCTGCAGAGTCACGATATTCTCAAGTACTTCGTACAATGGTTTTGTCATCTCGTGTGCCTATGCACCTCTCTGCATTGTGGCAAAATCGCGTAAAATTGCCACCTTCTTTGACGATGTGAAAGTCGTGGTTAGTCCTACATGCACTACAAGCATGCCGAACTGTGCGAAGTTGTTGAACCAGGTGTCCGAGATTCTCATCGTTTTCGTGTTGGGAAATTTGCCATCTCAGGAACATTGCTCACTCTCAGGGATACCTCTTGGTCTACCCTCTGGTGATACTCCATCCTGAGGATGTCTTCTCGACCGGAAAGATACCTCAAGCACATGATGTTGAATCACCGCCGCTGAAGCACTGAGCCGGGGGCTGTTCTATCACTACCAATCCACGATGGCTGTCACGGAATGGAACAACTATACAGCGTCTCAGGTCGGCCTTTCCATTCGTGGGGGCTGAGGCTTGTATTCAACCTGAATTATAGCATGGCTTTGAATCTGTTCTTGGTTCGATATCTCTACCGTCTGAAGACTCTCACCTCTTCGTCCTGAACATTCTAGTTGATGCTCTGCCGGTGCTGTACACCAGAGCAAAGGAGAAACTGACTTAGAATCCCTTTCTCATGGATTCAGTTCAAATATCGGTTCATAGGTTACCGACTATTTCTTTACCTGCACGCGTGTATGCCCTCCATGAGACCGAGATGAAGCTCTGCCTACAGGAAGCCTCCTTCTCCCAAATACTAGGTAGCAAGGTGTAAGGCCGCACTTATTTTCAGGAACGTTGTAGCACAGATCGACCTTCCATTTCTGGCTTAAGGTCAGCACGTTCAAATCTCAATCCCGACCTCAAAATAACGGCAAAGCACGGTGGGCTACTCCGCCGTATGTATCAAGCTTGAGAATCTTCTTCCTTCTGATCTTGAAAACAGCTTAGGTTTGCCTATTGCACAGACAAGTGAAGCTGGTGTCTCAATAGTAACACTGTCAAACGAGTCAGATCAGTTGCTTATGCCGATCTGGCTGACTAGAGCTCCCGACGACAGGTGATTTGCATCGAGAGATGAGATAGAGCTTACAACCACGACTGTGAGCTTCACTGCACTGGAACAACAACAAAAGACTGCATAGGAAAACGTTTGTTCAATCCTCTCAAACAGAATCATGACTCGACTCAAGGTAGTCTCCTCGAGATCATCCACACTACGCAATAGGGACAACACTACACGGCAACCCGGCGAACAGCGCTTAATGCAAGAAGAGGACGGCCATCAACATTCCAGCGACAATGAATCCCCATCAACATCGCTTCCCGCGTCACTCTCACCCCCACGGTCCGCCGACACACGCCTAATTCATACCAAACTCCTGATCCCCGGCCGGGGCAAGCCCACGCACGACATGTCCGTGATCTTGCAGGGGGGCGTCATCACCGCGGTCGAACGCACGACAGCGATCCCGCCTCCGTTCAAAAATTTGCCCACAACGACGGTGCCAGTACTGATGCCGGGTCTGTGGGACTGCCACGTCCACTTCCTGGGTTCCAAGACGTTCAACTTTTCCGAGATTCTCTCGACCCACATTGCACTCTCGGGCGCACGCGTCGCGCGTAACGTGCACGACGTACTGATGAGCGGCTTCACGTCGGTGCGCGAGCTTGCCGGGTTCGGGCTCGAGGTGTCACAGGCGATCGACGAGGGCACGCTCGTCGGCCCGCACATCTACTCCGCCGGGGCGGCGCTCTCGCAGACTGCGGGACACGGCGATGCCTTTGACCTGCCGGCGGGCGTTGTGGGGTCGTTCATGGGCGTACGCGACACACAGGGCAATGGGCTGGCGCCCGGCACAGGCCCGCTCATCATTGCGGACGGGGTCGACGAGTGTCGTCGCGCCGTGCGCCTGCTTGTGCGCAGGGGCGCCAAGTGCATCAAGGTCTTCGCCAGCGGCGGGGTGCTCAGCATCGCGGACGATCCGCTGCGGCAGCAGTACTCGCTCGAGGAACTCAAGGTCGTGGTCGAGGAAGCCAACCGCGCAGGCCGCATCGTGGCCGCCCACGTGCACGGCAAGGTGGGCATCATGGCCGCTCTCAAGGCAGGAGTCCACACGATTGAACACGGTACGTACATGGATGACGAGTGCGTCAGCATCATGAAGGCCCAGGGAACCATCTACGTGCCCACGCGCACGATCGTCAAAGTCGGCGTCGACCACCCCGAGCTCATGTCTCCCGAGTCCTACCAGAAGATGCTGGTCACGGCGCGCCACCATCGCGCGGCGTACCAGCTGGCCGTGAAATCCGGGCTCAAGATCGCGCTGGGCACGGATCTGGGCATTTCAACGCCAACGAGCCATCCGCTTGCTCACGGCCAGAGCGGTGGTGAAGTCACATACGCAGTCACCGATGGTGGCATGACGCCGCTGCAGGCGATCGAGGCCGCCACGGCTATGGGGCCCGAGACTCTGGGCGATCTAGGCATGAAGCCCAAGAGCGGCCGGATTGAAGTCGGCTACGATGCGGATCTGATCGCTTTGGTGGAGGATCCGCTGAAGAAGATGGAGCTGTTCAAGAAGCCGGAGAACATCACGCATGTGTGGAAGGGGGGACGAATCTACAAGAGTCCACACGTGGCGAAGAAGGACATTGGGTTTGATTATTGATGCGAGAAAGAGAAAAGAAATCGGTCGGTCTGAGCGCTCGAAACTACCTGCAGCATAGAAAATCAATCAAAAGCAACACTCACACACCACCAACCAAAAAAACTTCGTCCCAAACGTGTCTCGAACCAGCAAAAAACCTCGTACCGCCTTAGACTGCGCCTCTTTCGTCCCCCGAAGGGGATTTGAGAGGGTATACAGTAAGGCCTAGTACGAAGGGAAAACTCGCCCACCCCAGAAATCATCGATGTCTCACCCCGGGTTAAGCGGGTTTTATTAGGGACGATCTTTCTGTCTTTTTCTTTGCCTCAAAGGCGACAGAGTTTCAGTAGACGCAATATATAAACACATCTTTCTTGATGCTGGTTGCTGAGTGCGGTTCCGGTAATTGATAGAACTGGTGCCCTTCTGGCTGCTGATGGTGGTGTTCAGTGGTGAGCGGGAGCACGCCCAAGGCAAGTACTATTTTGAGCCTTTGCATGACCGGGTTTTTGGAGTTAACAAATGAATTCTACGTAGAGTTATAAATCTATGCTTTTATCGAACTGCGACGTCCACAGAGCCTTGTTTCTGCACTGCTGCCCGCTCTTGCCCGGCTGCCATGGCTTCCAATCTGGCGGCCTGGACGCGGTGTTTCTTGATCACGGTGAGCCACTCGGGTTCTGGCTGGGGTTCTGGCTCTGATACGGCCTTAACTTCATCTTCTACTGTCTCAGCGTCCCCCTTGCTTGTATTGACATCATCCACATCTTGCGTTTCCCGAGCCTCCTCTTCCTCTTCCCCATCCTCCTCGTATAGCTCTGCGACAAGCAGGCTGAAATCTGCGCCGAGTCGACCCAGACTGTTCGCTGCATATAGGACTTGCATAAGCAGGGATTCCCGCACCGCCGCGTCCGTCACATTGGGAAGATACTGCTTGAGCGTGGCCATGAAGATATCGATGAGATAGAGTGGGAACGTTTGCAGCGCGGGCGGTAGCGTGAGGTTGAGAGATGTTGTCGCTGTTTCTGGGTCTTGGCTTGGCTGTTCGTCCGCGGGAAATACGTTGCGGTACATGGAGATCGTGGCAAAAGATTGTTCGCGGAAGATTTCGATGTAGCGTTTCAGGTAGCGTTCCGTTTGTTGGCCCTGAAGATGGGAGGCGTATCCTCCACTGGCCTTGCGTGTTGGTTGAGGTCGGGGAGGGGCGGATGATGCCGTTGGATTGAAGTTAGTTTGAGAAGTCTCCTTGCGTGATTGAGTTTCCTGGTCGGCAAGCTCGCGGAGCGGCGCAAGGGCCTCTGTCATGGTAAGGAAAGTGTATAGCCTGGCGACGAGGAAGAGGGCTCCAAAGTGACCCTCGTCTTGTGAGGAAGTTGTGGCTGCTGCTGACAGGGAACTGAACTGTGGTGTTGATAAGCTGGATGTGGTTGGCTTCACCGATGAAGACATTCGACCCGTGCTCGTTGACAGCTCAGGAGCAACCCTCCTTAGCCACCCAATCATCCTGATCGCTGCAGCAAGCCGCAGGTTTTGCCCTCGCAGGCTGGAAATCAAATTGGTTGTCATGTCCTTCATCGCTATCTCGGCGTCAGCGAGGACTGATTTGATGAGCCGAGAGTCTGGGTAGAGAATTTCAAGTCGCTTAATATGTGCAAAGAGGTCAAGGGCCTGCGTGTAGTTCGCTCCAGACGTAGCTCCAGTGGAAGTTGAGCCAGTCATGTTGGCGGCAGCTATCGACGCTCGCAGTAAGGTAGGCAATTCAAGAATGTCTTGAGCCTTTTCTGCTTGACGGGCAAGGAGCGAGGCATTTCGTCGAGCGGTGAGCAGAGCGGCTCCTCTGCTTTCTCCAGCAGATTCATCTTTGGATTTGCCATATGACGAAGCAAAATTGACGGCACTGGCATCGAGTTCTGGGATAGTATTTCTGAGTGAGTCGATGGAAGTTGAAATTAGCGGAAGTGAAGTGCGAAGGGTGCTCAGATGGTCTGATGATAATGTAGTTGTTCGATGTGAGCGAGCAGAGAGAGCCTGGATGGAGACTAGATTTGAATGTGCTGATTGAGCCAAAGACTGCGGCTCTGTGGAGGTCAAATCATTTAAACGGAGCGAGAGTAGACGTGAGAGATATTTGGACGTCTCGGAGGTCGAAGGCTGTGATGTTGTCGGGAGATGTGGCTGAAGCAAGTCATACAGAGGGTCAGCCATGTCGATTGCTGGACCTTAGTAAAGATTCTCCCTGTATTATAGCTGTTGTGACTGCATGTTTAAATCTTTGGCGGTGGTGGTGAATTATTGCAAAATGAAAGAGTGTCGTTTCTTGATTGGCTGTCTTGGCTACATATGCATTGTAATTCGCACGAGGCTACGAGGCTGAAGGTTTCACGTCTTGGGTCCCTAAGAGGTACACAACCAGACATCCATCTACCGTACTCCGTGCAATCTAGTAGGTACTGCCCGCATAGCTTCGTTCACGCATCTCTTCTTCGAGAATCTGCTCCATCTCATCAGTCACTCGCTCTTTCGTGCCGATCTCCAGATCAGCCTCATCCACCTCTGCGTCGCTTTGATCGCCCAGCGCATCGGCCAATTTCCTATTTGGATCATCTAATTCACCTCTCAACGCTTTACCAAGGGAGCCTGAGAACATGGCCTTTTTGGCCGTCTCTGGTGAGTGTGAAAGGGGCAGATTAGGCTGAGAAATCGTCACTGGGCTCTCCATTTCCAGTTCATCATCCGAGCCAAATGGTGAGCCTTGGCCTGATCTTGTTCCACCGCCATCTCTGCCCAGATATGACTTTAAACCAAGATGTGATGTCTTTCTTCCTATTTCCACAGACAGATTACTGACCGAGTTTCGGAGATTGCTAGAGGAGCGAACTCGGTTTCGGCTTGCGTCTCGACTGATGCTTTGACCTCGACTGGTTCGTCTCTTAGACGGGCTGGAAGTTATGCCACGCTTCTCTTCGCCTCCTTCCTCCGTGGTCTCATTCTCATCCTTGAACATATCTGCAGTATTCTTCCTCGCCGGTCGGGGAATGAAGCTGGCGCCGGTGGGGTCATGAGCACTCTTTGATTGAGTCCAGCGTCTTACTGGGATGTTTGGGATAGCTTCGGGTGGTGCTGACGCTGCAGAAACGCTTCCCTTTCTCGCAGCTGCTCGTTCTCTCCTAAGGTCCGACCAGCGGCGCAACTGATTTTGAAGCACATACCTACCATTTGGACTATGCTTCATGACCAAAAATTCGCAGTGGTTGATATTCCTAAGGTCCTCGAAAAACTCAACGCTGTAATGATACCAAGCCATTAGAAAGACACGACTGCAAAGACCATGAGTAACCAGAATGGCCACGCTGGCCATGTTATCTTCAGAAAATCGTCGCCATAGCGAACCATTGAAGGAAGATACCCGGTCATAGACATCGGCTCCGCTTTCACCATTGGGTATTCGGTAGAAGAAGTGGCCATATTCAGCACGCTCGCGCCAGAGCCGTTCCACTTCGTCTGTGCCGGGTTGGAAATTTCCAAAGTCTTGTTCTCTCAGCCTGGGTTCTTCGTATACTTTGATATGAGATCTTTGAAAAGGCGACGGTACTGGATCATTAGAACAAAGACCAGTCAAGATGCCTTCTGTAGTCTCTCTGGTTCTCCTGTATGGCGAAATGAAGAAATGAAGAGTATCATCTGTCCGTAGAAGAGCTCGCAATTTTTCTCCAGCTTCCAGAGCCTGACGGTGTCCTTCTTCGGTTAGGGGAACTTTGTGGTCGGGTGTTTTCTGGTGTATGGTTTTATCTCTGTTGCCTTCTGACTGAGCATGCCGGATGATGATGATCAATCTTGGTTTCCCCATGACGGTCTGGATTTTCGTAGCCAACTGTACTAACTGCAACACGGCAAGGATTCAAAAGCAGCCAGTTTGGAGGTGCAGCTAGCAATGAAGAACCTAGTGAGTAGAAGAACGGACATGTAGACTACCATGAGAATGCCATATTTTGAATCTGAGGAAGCCCACACACCTGAAACTGTCGGTGAAGGTGGATGAAAGAGCGTGATGAAAAGCATCAGCCTTGTGTAGATTCGCTGCCAAGCAGAATGTCAGGAACTGCCTAGCGTAGCCTTGCAGGAAGGCGCGAATCTTGACTCGCCTGCGCATTGAATTTGTCCAAACCGCGATCGTCGACTAAGCGCATTGTTACACAGCGTCAACAACGTCGAGCTCGATCTACCCTCAAACTCGCCGCGCTGCTCATCTAGGATCCCACATGAACAGGATACCCCTGCGATACACTCGATAAATTCGTCTACCCTTGGCTCCTCGGCGAGCCACGTTCCCTTCCATCCTGTCCCATCATATCCTATTCTATACTATCCCATCCCATCCCGTCGCGACCGCGTCCAACCGACACGATGAATCCCCAAATGCAGAACTACCGTCAATTTGCCCAGACGCAAGGAAGGAACCAAACTCCTCGTAGGCCAGGTGAGTGTGCCCCGAACACTGCTGAATTTCCTATCGATCCAGCCCTTATCCCAGGAACACACGAACACCATCCCTAGAGATCGTTGACAATCGGGGACCACCTCCCCTCGAAACTGCTGAATTACCACGGTTCTCCACGTGAAGCCGCTCCGGCGAACTTGCCCGAGAACTTCAACCCCAGCACTACTCCGCGACCCAAATCACTGGGATTCTTGAGTCGACTGGCTCACAAGCTTCTGATCTAGGTCCGATGCCGCCCAACCAACAACACCCCCAGCAACCTCAGGCGCAGATCTACCAACAACAGGTACATCATCGCAACGCGCTCCTCGAACATCAGATGGCTCAACGTAGAGCGCGAAAGCCCACCAATTTGAACCTGCCGGACGGCCTCGAAGATATAGTCATCGGCGACGGAGCTGAGCAGTACAAGAAATTACGCGATGCAGAAAAGCGTCTGGACAACCTCATGTTACGCAAGAGACTGGAAATCCAGGACAGTTTCAGCAGAAACATCCGAAGGCAGAAGACAATGCGGATTTGGATCACAAACACAGTCTCAGGCCAACCTTGGGAGGGCGACCAGGACGCCGCAACTTTCTCGTTCGAGACTACTACTGATCCCAAATTCAAAGTGAAGATCGAAGGCCGACTTCTTGAGTACGACGACGACGATATCCTGCACAGCGATGACGAAGAAGAAGGAGAGGAAGACCGAGATGAAGAGATGGTAGACGGGCCTGCAGAAGCTCCAAAGCCCAATTCAGCGCCCAAACCTCGCAAATTGATCAAACCGTCTCGAAAATTCTCACACTTCTTCAAAGCCCTGGAGGTCGAGTTTGAGAATCCCAACGGCGTCCCTGTCATCCCGGGCGACCACAACAAGACCGTGTCGTGGAAAAAGGGTACCGAGGCCAGCCAAGCAGGCGAGTTTGATTACATGCAATTCGAGCGTATGGCCGATGAAAATACCAACGTTACCATTTGCTTGACGAGAGATGAGCAACCGGAGCGATACCGTCTTTCCGAAGCTCTCGCCGACACCTTGTGCATGCAAGAAGCCGACCGCGCCGAAGTTGTCATGGCTCTTTGGGATTATGTGCGTTTCATGGGTCTGCAGGAAGACGAAGAGCGCAGAATCATTCGATGTGATGACGACCTAAAGCGAATTTTCGGAGTTGATACCTTCTACTTCCCTCAAGCCGCCGAGCGGTTACTTCCTCACCTCCTCCCTTTGCCACCAGTGCGCCTTCCATATACCATCCGAGTTGACCAAGCATTTCATCAGAGTGGCACTCCCGAACCAACCGTCTATGATGTACAAGTCACCGTCGAAGATCCTGTCCGTGCTTTGTATTTTAAGATGACGCAGAGACCAGATCACATAGCGACGCTACAGCAGATCCGCAAATTGGACGACGAACTAGCTGTGATCATCCAAGCTATCCATCACCACAAGGCGCGATACGACTTCTTCTCATCCATGGCGAAGGATCCCAAGAAGTTCATGGAACGCTGGCTCAGCAGTCAGAAACGCGATTTGAGCGTCTTCATGGGCGAGATGGAACGTGGGGACGTCGCTGGCATGGAATTTGCTGGAGCAGATGTCTGGAACAGCGAGGCAGTCAAAGAAGCTGTGCGTTATCGTCTCGCAAGGGCGCAGGCAGAAGATCGTTGAGATTGTGATTATTGTGTGATTGGGACAACCAATTGAATTTTTGAACAAGAACGAATCAGCTTTGCGCAACATTGAGAAAGAGCCAAAGATTTTGGTATGATTTGAGCACGTATCACTCGGGGACGCCGAGATTTCCGACCCTCACCGAGCCGTCCAGCATTACCACAACATTGTGCTTTAAATACCCAGGTTTCTTTCCCTTTGCCATAAACGAGAACCGACTGAAGAACAAGGATTATCGTCGCAACGAGAAGCCTTTTCAACCTCTCACCCAAGCTAGGAGACTTCCGACAAAACCATTTGATCCGCCGTCGGTTTTCAGCCCCTTGTGCGAAATAGATCCCAAGTCTGGCATAGGATTTCAACATGTCCTTTCCCTGCCCTATCCTGCCTGATCTCTAGACGGCGGAAACCTGAACTAACTTGTGCCGAAGGTGGGGGAAGGAACATTGAACCTTTCTGTACGTGAGATGGATTGTTTCTTCGTTGTAAGTTGTGTACCTAAGATCAACTTGGGAGGCGACTCACGTGCATACACTACTGTCAATGGCTTGCACTTGTATTTTATTGACCCGAGAGCGCGGGGAAAAGGAGGTTAAAGAAGGAATGAAGCGAGCATTCAGCTTCGCAGGACATGGGTCGGGAGGCATGGGTGGTATTCTACATAGCATCTGCCTGGTGAGAATAGGCCACTTGGCTCGAAAACCTGCCTGGGGTCTTAAGCCTTCCCCCCTGGGCGGGGTTCAATCTGATAATATGTTGATCTTCTACCCTCCCTGCCTGGCATGTGGTTCATTCTGATATATTACATGAGAGACGAAGATGACTTCGTGTTCTGTCGCTTTTCTACATCCTCTTGTTGCCTGGGGTGTGCTGCGCCTCTGTCTGGCTTGGATACGTCTTCGTGAAGCTCGTGACTGTGATGTATTGGTGGTGATAATTGTGATGAAAAGGACACGAACGCATCCCGATTTCTTCCTTGGCTATCGCGTGTCGTGTCATGTTGTACAGGAATTTAGTGAAAGAGGAAAGAGCAGCTGAGCTGGTTTGCTTTGCTTTGCCTTGGAGAAAAAGAAAGTTAGACCTCCGGCCCCCTTTTATGGGACATCTGTTCGGAATCCCGGGTCTTTGTCACCCACGTCACCTGGCGTTGCCCCATTTGCCTGCGAAACAGGAGACGGTTTCTGGCTTTGTTTTGTATCTGGGAGTGGTTGTTGTAGAGGGACGGCTCCGTTTGCTGCGACGAGACCCACAGGCCGAGGAACCACGGACACGTTTCCTCCTCCACCCTTTACGACGACAGGGATCGCCACGGGGACGTGAGTGGTGGGAGGGATATTACCAGGCATAGCAGCGGCACCGCCCAAAGTCATACTCTCAATCAAGGCCTTATAATACCTCGCTTCCTGAATACTCTCCAACACATCCTCCCTTGCCGTATGGCGGAGCTCCTTGACCGGCGCGGCCGCCAAGATCTCCTCGCCCGCCCAGCGCCTCACCATCTCCTTCATGGCCGAGACATCGAAGAGGCGGTAATGCAAATGCTCCAATATCACATTCCACGGCTCGAGCATGAGAAACGCGCGGTCTGCGTGGATGCTGTTGCCCGCGAGCAGGGCCCGCCGCGGCTCCGGGATGAATTGCTTGATGTACGCGAGCAGCTCCGTGGCCACGAGCTCCGCGGTGAGCGTCGAGGCCAGACACTGCTGCGTGAGGCCCGACGCGCCGTGCGTCTTTACGCACCACTCGGACATTTGCACCAGCTGGTCGGGCGTGTGGCCGATCGCGGCGTTGAAGCCCCCGGAATCCAGCGGGCTCAGGTCGGCGGTGGTGAGGATACATGATATCGAGAGGATGGTGTCCTTGGAGGGGTTGAGGCCGGTCATCTACAAGGAGGGCAACATGATGGTGAAAAAGTCAGCTAGTGGTAACCTATCTAGGACGGAATGGGTTCTTTCTCTCTGATCCCATCTTTTCATTTTCTGTGTGCATTCACTTTTTTATCTTCGGTTGAGAGACCTACCTCACAGTCGATCCAGACCAGGGGATCCGTCGATCTCGTAAGCGCCATCTTTGCGAAAACCCAGACTGTACTTCCAAGACCCAGACGGTGAATGAAATCTGATATTGTTTTTCTTGTGAAAACAGGAACTGTTGTTGTTAAGTCGACTACATTGCTGGCTGGTCGGTCAGTCAGTCAGTGCAAAAGTGTACGAACGAACCTCGGGGCAGATCCCTAAAGGCCAGAATCGGGAATTAAGGAGAATGGAGAATCTGCACTGCCCCCCGCCCTTCTCACGAAGGGCAATGACGATCTTTTAAGATCGCGTATCATTTTCGAGCGGTGCTCACACCTTTTGTATGCTTGTTCGCAGATGACGCTATTTTTCAGTCATCGAAGTGCATCACTGGTTGGGAGGAAGCCCCTGTGACGTGGTTTCCCAGCCAATAGGGATATTGTCATGGGAGGAGCCTAGCACGAGAAAGGCATTTCGTGGCACGCTATGAAGTACGGACATATAGCCTGAGGCACCTGAAAAGAAACTAGAGCCAAGTACAGTGCAAGCTTTAAAAAAAAAGTCTTGTATTTCTCTGGTCAGGATGTTGGCCTAGCCGACCCGATCACCTGGCAGCGCAGCTCCAGGTGTCAAACTTACACTCACGCACGACTGTCGTGGCACGAGAAAACCACCCATCGACTTGCCGGATAGTGGTACAATGACCATCCCAGGTTAGATCTTTAACTTGACAAATGCAGCAGTCCATGCTCACTCCGTGTTCTGTCCTCCAAGAACATCCGGGATTTTTCATATTCAAATGAAAACCCGACGAATTCTCCGAGCTTGCTTACTTGTTTGCTCGCTTGCTCCTTTGAACCCAATGCACCTTTGCTTTCTTCCTTGTTTGAAGGCCACTTTTGGGCCCGCTGGAACCGAACGATTCATTTCCAGCGCTCATGTTCGTTCGAAAATTTGTTTTCGTGATATTAGACAAAAAAAAAAGGAGAGACAGGTTCATCTGCCAAGGTTTGTATCTCTTCCCTCGGGGGCAGATCCTGCCTTTCGGACCGCGCGTCACATGTCTTCCAGTGCCAGCAATCGGATTCGACAAGTCAAATTTCGAATCAACATATTGGCAGAAACGCCATCAATGCAGTGATAATCCTGGTATTCTTTTTCGTGAGGAGAATTTGAGGTAGGGTAGAGGATCGGTTATCCAGTGTAGAACATCCGATATCCGGTGAAAATTAATCGAGCGTGTTATTGTGATCTCCGTCATAGCTCCTCATCGTTATCGGGTTTTGGATCCTTGATCAGCGCGCCGCCGAACTGTAAACCTGAAGAGGTGGCATTGGATGCACCGGGCTGAGAGGTGCCGGAAACTCCTAGAATTTCGCCAATGGTCCCTGGAGATCCAGACAATCCACCCCCAAGTCGATTCTTGATGTCTTGATCGAAGTCGGCCAGGCTCGCTCGCTGTCGTTTCATAGGACTGCCGACCATGAAGCTCTCGTCTTCTTTCTTGATTTCGAGGCCGGAGCTTAACCCGCCAGATCCCATCGCCATGCCTCCTGGTGATGTACCAAGCTCATCGGGAGCGACCTTTGGTGTAGAGGCCGTCGAAGGACTACCTGATTTAGAGGTCTTACGTGGTTCATTCAAGCCATTGCTATTAAGCGGCTCGGCCGAATGTTGTCGCTTGAGCTGATGATACCTTAGCCCATGCCGAAATTTCAACGGCGAAGGGTCTCTTACCTTCATCTTACGGATGCCCTCTGCAACTTGTCCTGTCCGCTCTGCATCTTCAGGAGAAAGCAGACCTGGGTCCTTCTTGGCATCCGCATCATTGATATCCTCCATCTTTCCGATGATGTCGGCACCGCCATCATCGTCGCTCTCGCTTTCCATTTCGTCATCACTTGTATTTTTACCTTTGGACTTGCGTCGTCCTTCGGAATCGCGGAATGTCGAGAAGCCAGCCGTACCTTCTTTCTTCAGAGGGCCTAACTTCGGCAAGTCTGCAGCTATGCTGCGTCTCTTTGCCGTGGTCGCTGCTTTCTCGGATTTGGCGCCCGGAAGAATACCCATCTTCTGGAGCTGACGTTCTCCTCGGTAGAGAAATGTGAAGACTGCGTAAGGCTTGTCTGTAGGGTCGATGCCTGTCACTGTTTGTGTAGAAATCGTCTTAGGATCCAGCGTCTTAGGCTTGGCGAAACTGGTGGTGTGATCAACATCCGCCTTTCCGTTGGCAGCACCTTCACCAGCCTCAGACCCTTCAGAATCGTCGTGTGCATCAAATTGAGGTGAGTATTCGCCCCGCTTGATTTCACCGGAAGCCAACACTCGGAATAATGCAACTTTAATCTGTCCAGCAGTCTCGGGGATAGGATCGTCGTCTTCTTCGGATGATCCAGTGTCGCTTAATGATCCCTCGTCGCCGGAAACGTCTTTGAGTTCGCCATCCTCGCCATAGCGCAAGGTGGTTTTCCGCTTGTCCTTTGAGATTCCATTGGTCTCGTCGTCACTGCCGGTAGTCTCCTTGCGCTTTCTTCGACGCTTCTCCAGCTTCTGCCTCCGTCTCTCGATCGTGGCAGCAGCATCTTTGCCGTCGAGATCTAGACCATTAAGCCACCGCTCGAGACCGACTTCTCGAAACAAAAACTCCCTCTCGGCCAAACCACCACCTTCTTTTTCAGGCACACTGACCCATCGGGAATTAACCCAGGTCTCTTCGCCCTTCCTCAGAAGTGTGGCTACCTCCTCTTTCGCCCGACCGTCAAAGTAAATGTAGGCTGCAATAGTTTCGTTCGGGGAGGTTGTCAATGGTACGTAAGGGCCAATAGCACTTGTGTATCTCCCTCTCTCGCCCGTGTGACCTGGTAGACCGCCAACCAATCTGGGTTTGGGATTGGGGTTATCGCTTGTCGATTTTGGGGTCGAGTACGGAACTTCTTGGCCAGGAGTGAGGAGTGTTATGGAGATGGCAAAGGTGGATTGCTCGGGTTTGGCAGTGGGAGAATCGGTAGGAATCTTCGCAGGTGGGACAGGGATGTAGGCACTGATTCTTGATAGTCGAGAAGCCCGTTGGACCGAGTATTCGGAGAGAGGCCCATTGGGAGTATGTATGCTTACAGCAAGACCCTTGAAGCAAGGCATATTTGCGACTGAAGATGGAGCAGTGCCTTGATATCAAAGGTCGAGTTCTCCCCTCTCTGCGCCCAGAGATGGCGGAGATGAAAATCCCCGAAGTCAAACGGGAAGCACCACGTCAATTGTCCACAACTTATTTCATCCAACTCTTTTTGAGTGACGAACTCAGGATCCGGCGTGTGACTGGCACGGTCGAGGGTAGAAGGTTGGCGCGCATGCAGCAGGTTGGTGGAAATGGCCTGCCAGCCTGCAAGTAGACAAGGGACGGTGAGTGATGGAGATATCGAGGCACGCGCGTGGAGAGGTCAAGGGCCAAGAAATGGCGGAGGTATTTATTGAAGGAATGGGTTGGATTGTGTTCGATGGGATAGAATGTGAATGAATCGCCTAAGAGATGAACAGAACAGTAATGTCAATTCTCCCCGAAGTTCTGAAATGTATGTTCCACTTGGTGCTGGAATTCATCAAAGAGGAGACGAGGCAGAGTGTCACGTGGGACAGGCGCCAAGATCGGCCAGACGAAGCCCAATCCGGTATATAGTTCAGCCTCGTTTGCCTTGTTGAATCCCAAACTGCATATCTCCTATTGATCCTGGTCGCATACCCAGCTTGTACCTCTACGAAGAACTCAGCTATTAGGTATACGGCCGTTATTGAATGTTTTTGATCTTATTTATCACACGGTTCCTCAACCGTCCTTGAATGTGAGACGTTGATTTGACAAACTTAGGCACAGCTCCATGGGCTCCCCATCGGCAGACGAGGGAGAAGAAAAGTTGTGCTGAACATGGATGTTTTTATATGAGATATCAGATACAGGAGCTTGAGTCGTGTGCTTGGTGTCACTTGTTTCAGGCATGTACAGACTTTCTCCTGCCCTCTTCTGATGAGGAGAGTGGGAGAGCAGCAGTGCGGTAAAATCGTCCTGGCTATGTCGTGCTGCTTTCCTTTGATCTATGTGCCTGCTCATAGATGCTCAAGGTTTGAAGAATCGGCTCATTTTCTTGATTGGAATTTGTTTGCGTTCAGCCTTCTGCAGAATACGAAGGCCGACAACCCGTTGAACCGCATGGAGGCATTGGAAAGCTTACCGAGCTGACTGTATGTGCTCACAATGCAGATCTACGAGCACTTCAGACACAGCTGCAAAAGTGGTGTGAGTCTTGGGATTTGGTAGCGAGAGGCTGCTTGTGCCTGTCCCAAACATCCAAGTTTCCCAGGGCATTTTACGCCGGCCAGCAGCCCAAATGGATTTCCCCGATTGGTGGAAGCTGTTATCGTACGTCATTTGATTCACGGCCACGACCCCGCGGTGTCGCCCCTGCACCAGGACCCTGTAGAGACCCTGCAACGCTCCTGCACCAACCTGTGATGGAGGGGGAAATAACGGTCAACAATTTTTTTAAGAGCTTTCGTTTCTCACGATTGAAAACTCATTCCCTTCTTCTTTTCAACGAGCTCCTTAACCCTTTAATTTCTTGTTATTTCCTTGAGCAATTGTCCGTCAACCGGAGCACAGCATCAGCAACATGGCAACCGTAAAGGAAGTCCAGTTCAAATCATTCACAGACCAGAAGTAGGTAACCTCATTGTCACCAAAATGTCTCATCTTCTGACCTCTTCCACCTGCAGGCCTGGAACATCGGGACTTCGTAAGAAGGTCACCGTCTTCCAACAACCTCACTACAGCGAATCCTTCATCACCTCGATCCTATTATCCATTCCTGAAGGTGCTGAAGGTGCTTTCCTCGTCATTGGTGGGGATGGCAGATACTGGAACCCTGAGGTGGTCCAGCTCATTGCAAAGATTGGTGCTGCATATGGTGTCAAGAAGCTTCTGATCGGTCAAAACGGCATTCTCAGCACTCCTGCTGCAAGCCATGTCATTCGCATCAAAAAGGCCACTGGTGGTATTCTGCTCACGGCCAGCCACAACCCAGGCGGTATGTCAACTGTTGTTTAGGTGAATGAAGCAATATCTCACTGTCACACAGGTCCGAAAGCCGACTTTGGCATGAAGTACAACCTCTCCAACGGTGCTCCAGCCCCAGAGTCTGTCACGAACAAAATCTTCGAGAAGTCAAAGACCCTCGGTTCATACAAGATCGCCGACATTCCTGACGTGGATATCACCACTGTTGGCACAAAGAAGTATGGAGATCTAGAGGTTGAGGTAATCGACTCGGTTGCAGACTATCTTGCCATGTTAAGGGACATCTTCGACTTCGACTTAATCAGATCCTTCTTCAAGTCACAACCGGATTTCAAGGTTCTATTCGACGGCCTGTCTGGCGTCACCGGTCCTTATGGCGTTGCCATCTTCCAAGGCGAATTAGGACTGGGCCCAGAGAGCACCCAGAACTGCGAACCCAGCCCAGATTTCAATGGTGGTCACCCTGATCCAAATCTCACCTATGCCCATTCGCTGGTCGAGCGAGTTGACAAGGAGGGTATCCATTTCGGCGCAGCTTCGGACGGTGATGGTGACAGAAATATGATCTACGGCAAGAATGCCTTTGTGTCACCTGGTGACTCCTTGGCCATTATTGCTCACTACGCTAAGAAGTATATCCCTTACTTCCAGAAACAAGGTGTCTACGGCCTAGCAAGATCATTTCCCACCTCAGCAGCCCTTGACCTAGTTGCTAAGAAACAGAACTTGAACATCTACGTCGTGCCGACGGGTTGGAAGTTCTTCTGCTCGTTATTTGACACCAACAAGATGTCCATTTGCGGCGAAGAGTCTTTTGGTACTGGATCAAACCACATTCGGGAGAAAGATGGTCTGTGGGCTGTCACTGCTTGGCTCAACATCATTGCCGGAGTGGGCAAGGACACTGGCAAATTCCCTTCCATATCTGAGATCCAAAACCAGTTCTGGCATGAATACGGCCGAGTCTACTTCACTCGATATGACTACGAGGATGTCAGCAGTGAGGGTGCTGCTGACATGGTCAAATATCTCAAGGAAAAACTCTCAAAGTCCGACACAGTTGGTTCAACGGTTGCTGGCCGTAAGATCGTGGAAGCAGACGACTTCTCATACACCGATTTGGATGGCTCAGTGTCTAAGAATCAAGGTATTTATTTCATCTTCGATGATGGAACGAGGGCAGTTGTACGGCTGTCAGGTACTGGCAGCAGTGGTGCAACTATTCGCCTGTACGTTGAGAAGCTCGAAGAGGACAAGAGCAAGCTGGGCGAGGATACGCAGACTTACCTCAAAGACTCAGTCAGCCTTTCCATCGAACTCCTCCAGCTTCAAAAATTCATTGGCAGGACCGAGCCGGATGTCAAGACGTAAACCCCCCAAAACTACCCGCATCAACGGAACACAAGTATGCACCAGGCATCACCAAGGGCGAACAATTGCATGCGAGCGATCTTCTGAAAAGGATTCTGTACAAGTCATTTCACACAATGGGGATCGAAGTGTTGTTTCACCGAACCGGCATGGCGGAGGACGGAAAAGTCATTCAGTCCAGTTGGTACCACTAGCCAATCAATGAAACCGCGAACCCGCACGTGAAGTTCGTCCCAGACATTTGTTGAGCATTCCTTTTTCATTCTCTGTATCACATATACCCTTGGCACTTGAGATTTAACATGTGAACGTTTTGAGGTCTCCTAATCGAACACAAAACCCTTCCTAGGTGGATCTCCCACCTTTGCAATTGAAGCAAGGTTCGTCACCGGTGAAATGGAGTGTTCTTTCCACATCGAAGTTAACATGAAACTGTCCATATCCGTCAACGACCGCTGCCCAAATGAGAAGGCGGCAATTCCTTATCAATTGATGGTGTTTTCTTGTCCAACTCAAGAAGCACGCCACGTCCCACAGCCTCGCTTGGCAAAGTACGAGAGTGGATTGGCTGGGATTCTCTCGGCCACAGGTCCGTAGCCATTGGACACAAGGCTGGGGGTGTTGGGTCAATGATCTGCAGGAGTGCATCCGAATCCTTGGAAGACTTGCGAAGAGTTTGATGTCTGGGGGAAACAGCCTCACTCGTTCATCTTATCTCATCCACTCTCCATTCCATGACACGTTCACCCTTGCGGTTGACAGAAACCCGAGATCTGCCGATTCTGCGTCATGGCCTTAGCGAGTCGCTAGGATCTGATGCCTTCTCAATCGGGTCTACAGATACGCGAGGATAGGCTAGGATAGGCTGTGAAACCTTGGCATGGCTCTTTTTGACACCGTGAAACAGAAATTGAGATCTCCCATGCATCTTGTGGCGCTACTTAGCATCCGGTCGCTCGGCTTCGCACCTTCTTGGTTACGACGTCGATGTACCTGTTGGAGCCTTATCAATCTTGGCTCTGGGGGTGCCACCTCTAGAGGATGCCTCTCAACTGCAATTGACCTGTACCACCTAACGCGCGGACTCGGAAGCCGTGGGCAACGAGGTGGGCCGTAGTTGAATCATAACTTGGGTTCCAAACTTTCGTTTCACTGCCCAAAAAGTTGCGTGTACATAGAGGCGGATCGGAGCGAGCAGGGGTGCTTTCTTGCTGTCCCTGCAGGTATCAAGTAGCACATAATAAGACTCCAAGGTCGCTCAGCATCATGTTCATATGGCTGGACGACATTGACATCTTGGGAGACACGTAACGCCCAACCATTCACCCCCACCTCCAATTGACGACATATTTGAGTTCTTGGCACATTCGCTCACCGGTAGAAAGAAGGAAGGGTGCTGCCAACGAGCCAACATGTCATTACCTCTTTACTCTGTTGGCGAGGGTGAGAAGCCACTTGAACGCCATGACTCTTCTCAGCTCACTCTCACCGTCACCGTATCCGACAACTCGTTCTCGACAAACTCGTCGCGCAAAAACTCGGCTTATCGAAAAACAGGCTTAGCAAGACCAGGCAGTCCTTACCCCAACATACAACCCATCACCGCCGGTCGACAATTGACAATGGACAAAATGACGAGAACCGCAAGGGCATCCCAGCGATATTTCTTCCAGGAAGTCGACTCCTCCTACATGAGTCTGGTACTCATCGTCTGCTTCTTCGTCTCGGGTCTCGTCGACAGTGTCGCATTCAATACCTGGAATTGTTTCGTCAACATGCAGAGTGGTGAGTGTCCCCATCTCTCCTCCCCTCCCCTCACCTCACCTTACTTTTTCCCTCTCCTGCAGAGATACCCTCATCCATTTCTCTGACGTACTAGTATTACAGGCAACACCATCTTCGCAGCCCTGGGACTCGGAGGCCAACCTCGATCAAGCCACAAACAACACTACTACAAATCCCTGACCGCCATCGGCGCCTTCTGCATCGGATCTTTATTTTTCAACGCCCTACACCGCTACTCACATTCCTCGTCCTCACCACGATGCCCGCTCCGCCGCCTCACCTTGATCGCCTCCTTCCTGATCCAAACGATCTTCATCGTCATCGCCGCCAGCCTCGTGTCCACCAACACGGTCTCCAACCAACCTTTCGTCGCGGGCACGTTCTCCTCCGGGACGGGGGCTCCGGAAGAAGTGTCACCCGCGACGGTCAATTTTCTCGACCTGTGCCCGATCGCCTTACTTTCATTCCAAGCTCCCGGGCAAGTCACACTCTCGCGGCTGCTCGCGCTGGTCGAATTGCCCACCATCGTGGTCAGCACGCTGTACCACGATTTTTGCGCCAACCTGCTCAACACGTGCGAGTCGTGGCGCAAGAGCTCCTCTGTGTGGGAATTTGTCAACGTGTACGAGAGACGGCAGCAGGTGCGAGCCGCGTGCATAGTCGCCCTCTTCGTGGGCGGCATTGTGGGCGGAGAGATGTACAAGACCGTCGCGGGCATGGGCGGCGTACTGTGGCTCGCCGCGGCCCTGAAGTTTAGCATCGTGGTGGCATGGTTCTGCTGGAGGCAGGACAGGGAGCAGCTAGAGGGGGAAACGAGTCACGAGTCATCAGTCGTTTGAAACCCTTTGCCGGAACGAAAAAAGGAAATTGGGGCCTGGCCGCCGATTCACTGAAAGCAGGCGAGGCGGGATGGGCAAAATTTACGGAGTGAAGGTTTCTCTTAGATTCCCAGATAGACATAGACGAACTTGAAAACTTGCACGTTGAGATTTTGACAGTGGCTTATGTAACGGGCGACCCCTGCGATCTTCGCCCCCTAACGAGATATGTACCCTTGCGCGAGCCTGACTCGGTCCAAGTAAAATAGAAAGCTTTAAGCAGTAAATCTAGGCATCCCTATTGGTGCTTTCAGGGGTACCGAACAAATCACAGCTACGCCTGTTTAAGTGTGCCCTATCAGGCGCTGATCCCAATTCAAAGGCACCTACAAAAGTCTGTTCCCAAACCACGAGCAACCTCTCCTCCCCTCACAACGACGCAGACACAGAGCTCAATCAAGTCATTCTGAATAGAGACGACAACTTGGATAATTTCCCATCACAACCGACTGCACGGCTTGAAATCCCCCCATCCTGGACCATCCCAAGTCCATACACAGCATATCCGCTCCATTACAATACAACGGCGCGTCCGACCGATCTAATGCGATTGGAGCCCTTCGGACTCTTCCGAAAACGTTCGATATATAATATAACCTGGGCTATTATTCAGCTATACCACGATACTCGTAACACGGCCGACTCGTTGGCCCAGGAAAGTATATTCCACAGATTAGCAAGATGACCTTCGTCCGTCGCAAGCACCAGTTCAAGTTCTTATCCCCACGTCAGCGGGCCATGGTCTACAGTGTCACCAAGTTTCTTGAGCCCACCCTAGCCTCCACACACGGACGGATCGTCCGGACGAAGGACTTCCAAGGGCGTCGTCAAGTTTGTCCAGTAAGTTTGTGCACATGTGGGATCGAAAGTTGACATGTCGCCATGTCTTCTTGAGGCTTTTCCACGGCAAATGTCGTTATGTTTTCCTGAAAGCTATGCCATGGCAAATCCTCCTTGGATTGGTATTCAATTCACCGTTTAGTACCTACCGTGTGGGAAAGAGATTCCGGCCGCTCATTCGCGCGCTTCTCGAGCGGTGTAAGAATCTCGTTAGTTTGATCCTCCAACGTTCAAGTTTGTGAGCGGCTCCTCGCCCCATTCAAGTTGGCGCGCGACATGCCTGAAATGGCACTTTTCAAAACGGCCGGTGGTAGGGGGAAAAACACGCCGCCATTTGGACCTACTTTGCTTCACATTTCTAAGCAAGTTACCCTCATCGGCTCACGTTTCGTTTTATGCTCGAAGACTGTGTGCAGTGGCTTAACAAGCGCTCCGGGAAAGACCGTGTCACTCCGCCCCCAATGCCGTGTAGCTAGGTGCGCTAGAACTGCCCAAAGCAAGGATGGATATCAAGTTCCAATGAGCCAAAGATGGGGAGGCTTCGTATAAGAACCAAAGCAAAGATAATGAAGCATGAGACTTACCCCAGAGAACCAATTCCTGACCATCACCAAAACTTGAACACTGTTAAAACAGAGCTTGACCGCACTACGCGTTCCCGCCTCGAAGAAAACGCTATCTGAAGCCCCAACCCCAAGCCATCTGAATCTCGAATTTAGAAACCGCAACAATGGGCGAACCGGAATTCACGCTCCCTACCTTCACCTCCTTCACCAAGGCCTGGCACTCGGAGCCCTACGACACCATTTCGCCCTCTCGACCCTCCAACACGGCAGCGGGGAAGAACATCATCGTGACCGGCGGTGGCACGGGTATCGGAAAGGCCATTGCCATTGCGTTCGCACAGGCCAGCGCCGCGTCCGTGGCCATTTTGGGCCGTCGCGAAGACCGTTTGGTCACGGCGGCGAAAGAGATTGGCGAGGCGGCCGCCATAGCTGCGGCTGTGGGTAAAAAGTCAGGCGCCACGAAGGTATTGTACCGCGTGGTGGACATCACCAAGAAATCAAGCGTCGAAGAGGCGTTCAAGTCTGTCGCCGCGGAGGTTGGGAAGCTGCACGTCTTGGTCTCGAATGCTGGCTTGTTTCCGAGTTTAAGCCCGGTTGCCACGGCCGATGTCGACGTCTTCATGTCTGGATTCGAGACGAATGTCCGTGGTGTTTTGAATGTCGTGCAGGCCTTCATCCCACTGTCGGCGGCGCCAGGCCCGGACAGTTTGCCCACCGTGTTGAATGTTTCAACCGCAGTGCATGTGGCTCCGATGCCCAATACCTCTTCTTGTAAGTTGGGTTTGGCTTGTCCTGGTCGACCTTTCGGCTCGCACGTCATGGAATGATACTGAATTCAGGTGCTCCTTAGATATGGTTACCAAAGCCGCTGGGCACAAGTTGATGGACTTCGTTGCAGTGGAGCATCCTGAGCTGCATCTCGTCAACATGTCGCCCGGCGTGGTCCGAACCGAAATGGCTGAGAGTACTGGCGGCGCGGCCTCTATAGAGAAATGGGATTCACGTAAGTTTGTCTCTCGATTTCTGACCCTACTTCTTGACCTGCCTGTTCTTCATTAGTTCCCATGGATTGCTTGGTTAACATATGCTCTGCAGCTGCTCTCCCCGGCTCCTTCTGCGTCTGGCTCACGTCTCCCGAGGCCAAGTTTCTGAAGGGCAAGATGGTCTGGTCCAACTGGGACGCGGACGAAATGATTGCGCGGAAAGAAGAGATCCAGGGCTCAAGGCTTTTGACTTGGTTATTGGATGGAGTGCCAATGTGAAGCGTCGTAGACCTGATAAATGAGACAAGCACTGGGGGCCGTCAGACCTAGAATGGCTCTCGGAATATTGTCTGCAGGGAGTGTAGAGCTTTGTTTGTAGGAAAGCATGAATCTGTCCACGGGTGGAAATGGCCATATGGGCCTGTGGACATAGATACGGCCGGAATGGTTACGCAGAACGAGCACTTGAGACGTCCTGAAACAGCTCGATACATACCTTCCCTCTTCTCACGTGATGGTAGTCAAATGTAAGTGCTTGATCTTCACGGCGACTCTTAGTGTCAGATCGAATGCCACGGCACACTATACCATGCCACTCTGCCGTTAACGACGCCAATTCACATAACAAGACATGCATTTTATTATGGGCCATGAGACTTGGTCAAACGAGGGGAGTACCTTCGTGCTATTTTGATGGAATTGATGGAAGCAGATATGAAGGAACTGCAGTGATTTTGATGTCAAGCTGCAAGGACGAAGACTCGGTCGGCGTACTTTCCCTGCAAGCTATGAAGCCCACGCAATTCCCATCCCTTGTCCGCAAAATCATAACATTCAAATTTGTTCCTCTTCATAGGCGTTTGATTATCATTATCTCGAGTACCAGTACCTCGTTCCTATTGCCCTCGGGGTATCGCAAAAAACATACAAAACTGCAACTGATTGTTTACACAGCACAACCCCCATGTGCAAGCACCCACCTAATCCTGCGATTTCGCGTTGATGCGAAAGCGGATCCTTTCCCATCATGCATGTGCTGCACACTCGAAGCCGCAGGGCATAGGTACTCTGTACTTCCTTGCTTTGAGCTCGCTGTCCCCTAGACGCCTTGCGTGACTTAGGCCTTTAGACTCGCGAGCTGAATACCCTCACTCCCCTTCCCCAGCATCTTGGACACACGTCCCTAGTACCTGGCCGCCGGTGCAACAACCACCTTTCTAGCAGGTTTCTCAAACCTGGAAATGACCCACCAGGCATCTATCACGCCACGCCAATCAAGTTAGCCCCAGTGCTCTATGCCACTCCCTCGCAAAACGGCTCGCGACAGTCAAGCGGAAGGGGAGAAGGAGAAGGAGAAACAGATGAAGGGGAAAAAAGAAGGATTCACTCACGAATAACGCCAGGGATCCAGCCCAGGATACTCAGCAGAATGTTGATGATGAAATTCGAGTCACAGGCGGTTTTGAAGAAGACGGCCAGCGGAGGAAGGAAGAGGGCGAGAAAGTACAGACATACGTCGCTCTAGAATACCGCAGCCAGCGCCGTTAGTGGACCGTAATCATATATTGTTCGCGAGAGTAGAATGTGAGCACGCATAGGGTGATCTCAGGTAGGTTGGATAGAGCGTGTAGAGATGGACAAGGCAAGAAGAACACACCGTTGATGAAGCTGGACGAGACATTGTGTTGTGTTTCTGGGTATTGTGATCTTGAGATGGAGTTCGTTGAGTAGGTAATGCTATTATTTGTTGCTCTGTCAAGCCAAAAGATACTGGACTCAAAAGCTCAAGGTATGGTAATAAATAGTACAAGTACAACGGTTGCACGTTTATGATATACGTTGAAACCAGCCCATCCTGGGGCCCTGCCGTCTAATTATATACACCCACACGCCATAACATCATGCTTTCCTCCGCACTGGCAGGCTCTTCACTTCCCATTGAGCCACTGGCACGATACATCATATCCCACGCCGATCTCAAGTTCTTTCATGGTCGAACCTTGAACTCATTCGGTGATGCAGTTGCGTCATACTCCCCCCCAAGAGAACGCGTGGACAACCCGACGGGGGCCAGTGTCACGAGTGTCCCTGTTTCAGCCGCTAGTCGCCCCAAAAACAAGATTTCTCTCGGCGCCTGGGCACAATCGGCATTCGGATAATCGTTTCCGCCTGACTCGGACAATGTGATTGGGAGAATGTGTTTCTTGAGCCACAACAAACGATTTGCCGCGCCACATGCGAAGTACAGCGAGTCAGATTCGCTTTGAGCGTGTGGCGTTTTTGCAGGACTTTTGACTTCATAACTCGAACTTGTATGCTCGTTATGATACTCGTGTGCTCGTACTTACCTGTACTGGGCACCTTCCGCCTGAGGCGTCTACCGGATACGATCCAGGTATCTCAGAATCGGTGCCTGGCTATAGCCATCTAACCACACGTGCATGATTGTGCGATATCAACGAGGCTTAGAACGTCTATGCCGTATATTATGCTACGAGCACCCAACTACCCACATCGTTGCCTGAACATCGATATCTCAGGCACGGAAAGCATAGGTCTAGCTAACAGGTTCTCTCAACATCAGCCTGTTGCAAGACACGAGGCAAAAGACAAGAGAAGAGGAAAGAGAGTCGGCGACCGAAAGACACCGTTTGGAATAGCAAAACTGTACCATTGTTTTGCGTTTGCGTCAAGTACCAAGGTACAAGGTAAGTACCTATCTATGATAGGTAGGTACCTTGATAAATAACTACCTTTACGGTAATTAAGTTAGTACATACCAGTACGAGTCTTTGAGTTCTCACAAACCCCCCTGTGTTGCTCCCCCGGTTTTCCATGACATGAAGAAAAACAATCAAAACCACTCAAATAAAAGAAAGCAGAGGGGGAAAAAACAGCAGCCGCTTCGCTTCGTCTTGTCCATGTCCATAGCCCGTAAGTAAGAAGAAAAAAAAAGGATTTCAAGTCGAGGAGTGTTTGGCCGTTTAGTTTGCACCGCCTATGAGCCTTTTCTGCCTGCCCACCCCCCCAAAAGTGTCCGCATGCTCCGTGCCGGTTTTTTTGTGACTGACGATCGCCAAACCTGGAAGGCATTATCGTAAGGATTCAGAAATAAAAGAGAAAATAAGGCTTGTCTATATGGATTTTCTTTAGCCAGGAATTTTGGTGAATGCAGTAGAGGATGTGTAAAGGAACAAAAAAACCCCGCCGCATCTTGTCAAGATCCTTGACCCTGCTCGTGTTCTCTCAGTTGTTGACCGAGAGACTTGAATACACTGGCCTCCAATGGCGATTGTGGCTGAATCAAATCGCTGGTTATCCGTGGTGGCTTTTGGCTGGCTTCATCAGCCTCCCTTTTCATATCTTCTTCATGTTCGAAATCAACCACTTGGGTTTGAGGGCTCGACATACTCGTATCACCCTCGTCCATATCCGTAGCGGTTGCAGCGGTCGAAGGTGAAACTTTACGAACGCCTGGTGTCGATGAAGTATACGGTGTTGAAGACGTGTGGTACTCGAATCCATCATCTTCCTCTTCTTTTTCATCTGGTGGGCTCAGGGCGCGCTTCTGCATCTTACTTGATTCCCCGCTTTCATTGCCTTCACTTACAACCGGTAGAGTCGTGGGTCCTCTGGAGTCATCCGTTGTTTTGAGCGTTCGATCAGGCTTCTCTTCTTCACTCTCTCTTCGGCCCTTTTCGGATGGAGTGGCTTTGTCGGCTTGTTTTTGTGCCTTCCGCATTGTCTTTTCTACTGCCGGCGATTCTTGGTCGGTAGGTGATGTTGCATTCGATGGCTGACCGAGATACTCGGCCGACGCAGATCGAACGGGTATCTGGTCACCCACTCGATGACTCTCTTCTGTTGCCCGTCGATGGGCTTCTTCTTGTGTCATCGTGATTCCCGTGATGAAATTGATGAATCGGTCCCCATATGCTTGTGGAGGGATCGCTGATATTTGTGTTCGTGGCGCTGAGAGGCCCTTCCAGTAATGCTCAATTCTTTTGATCATACTGTACTGTAGAGAAGTTAGCTTCTAGACACAGTTCACAGTCCTTCTCGACTTACGTGGGTCAAACAGTCAATCACACCGAGGTAATATATCAAATCAGCACCCCGGCCGTCTTCATGTGTAGCTCGAATCCCACCATCAACATTGTAGAAGATCCGATCCCGTCGCTCATCACCAGATGCCAACTCTGTAGGCATTTTGGCCTGCATCAAGCCCATGGGTATCGGCTTCTCTTTTTTAAGTGTGAGTCTCAACTCGCGAGCTTTTCGTGCACTCTCAAGTCTCGAAGGCGTCCGCGTAAGTGCATGCGCAAATTCATCGTCATTGCTTTCACCACCAGGTTGAAAAACTCGCAGCGTTGTTTCACGCAGATTCTCCTCGTTTCCTTTCTCCAGGTCGTGCATACCGACCAGTAACGAGTAGTCCATGATATGCAGCCGTTGTAGAAGTGCCACATCCTTTTTTATTTGGTCCAAAAATATCTGCCGCACTCGAGGATCGAACTCTAGATGTAACCCGCGCCGCAACCAGTTGAGATCTTTCAAGGTCGCACGGGGATTGCTGGCCAAATCCTCTTCCTTGAAATCCCTGCCTATGGTGGAACCCTTCAAATCAAACATTTGGTGGATGTCTCGATGCGGTGGAAACAGGTTGTTCATGACCACGAAATGGATCTTCCGTCCGTAGGGGATTTTGACCCGATGAAGCCCGTAAAATTGGCTGATCAAGGTGTTCGGGTTGTCCACTACATGCCGATAATAGTCCCTCAAAATCTTCCTCAATAACTTGTGTTCGGCATGGTGAATCGTCTTGATGATATACTTGTAATCTCTAGAGAAGTAGAAGAATGATCCAGACTTACCCGGACTCCCTAACTCTGACAGTATGTATTTGCTGGTGAGACTGACGAGATAGTCTGCAGGGTCCAGGCCGAAGATTGCCCTCAAATGTCGAAATACCCAAGGGCTGTAATCCTTGAATTTGAAGTCATACTTGGCGCTCGGCGTCAGTTCATTACCAGTAATATCAAAGCTGAACTTGTGTCTTGCATCAAAGTCAGCATCCGTGAGTTCACGGTCCATTTTGGCATTCGTTCTCGACACAGTAAATCGAATTCCGGTCAACATATTATAAGCGGTGACCCAATTGACGTGACCTTCCTCGACCTTCTTTCCGACAACAACCCGATCATCGTCTTCATCCTCTCTTCTCTTCCGCCGGCTTGCCCTCTTCTGTTTAATTAGCTCGGTCCAACGTGCTGCATCGTCATCAGGAGGTACCTCGTCCAGGTAGGCGTCGGACTGCATCGACCGAGTCGTTCGTCGAACAAGCCCGAGCGATGCCCTTCTGTGTCTAATGATTGACCCATCGTGTGTCTCTCGAGTCGGGGAAAAGCGGCCAGTGGTTGTAGAAAGGGCCTCCTCGGAAGGCCCACCCGTAAATGAGAAATCACGCGAGTTCCGTCCGCCTGCACCAAGGCTGCCTGCTTTTGGAACTTGTAGGGTATGGCGATGCGTCAGCTTTGGGGCTTCGAGAGGTGGGAATAGTTCGGTGGGCCGTTCCTGTGTGGAAGCGCCAGGAGACAAGACGGGCGGAGAGGAAAATCGCGACATGGGGTATGCGGGAGTTCGAGACAGGCTCGGAGACGTTGTACCGTCCAATCGTGCAGAGTCCGGAACGGTTGATGCAGTGACCATATGAGAGGAATCGTACTCGGGTTTGGGTGGAGGTATGTTTGTCCGCAGTTTACCTAGATCTGGGGTTGTCTGTCCGCCTTGCGGGTGTACAGGAATACGATTGCTCTGTTCCCCATTTTGATCGGTAACATTTTCAACGCTGGATAGTTTTGTTAAAGCACCTTCCGACGAAAGCGGACTCCTTGTCACAATGTCCGTATACTTCGGCGTGGCACTGGCGCTTGCTACCGGATGGGTACTTGTTTTTGACTGCGATCGATCTCTGGGCTGTACTTTGACACTGCCATTGGGCACTCCATTTGTTAAGGAGCTATGGCTGTTGTTGCTTCTGATATTCTTGAGCTGATCCAGCCTGTGGTCGGGTAGCCCTGTCTCGACGTCGGTTCCGTTTGTATACGTGAAAACACCGCTGATTGTTTTGTCGTGAGATTTTCGTGGAGGGCCATCAAGCGAGGAATTAGGTGTGACACTGTTGGAGACAACGGATAGAGGAGGTTCGGAGGCCAAAGAGGGCATCTCAAGTCTCAAGAGTACGAAAAGTAGAAGGGGGAATTCAGGGTGCGCATTTGATGCTAAGTCATCGACTGGTAGGGAGAGTGTTGCTGTGATCGGAGGGCATTTCTCGGGATGAGGATTTATCGCTGGTGCGTATGCGACTAGGGACTGTTGGTAATGTAGACTGAGAAGTGAATACACACTAGACTAAGTAGAAACGCTGGTGAGTGTTGTTCCCTGAGATATTCGAGTTGTTACCGTGATGAAGCTGAAGCGCGAGGGTTGTTGCAATGCAGTTCGGCAGGTCCTGCCTTGGCGACGTCTGACGACATGCCCAATTTTACTTGTTCACCCACTGTCACCCACTGCCACGCACCACGCTCTGGGCACTTTTTAACTGGAAGCCGATGCCCGTTGGCCAGGCCGTTAGGCTGCCAGGATACCCAGACCTTGCCAGACACACCAGCCTGTCGACCCGGTACCTGGAAAATCAACCGCCGCCACCGTTCTATTTCTATTTACCAAGCCAACATTGGGATTTTATCCGACATGTTTCTCCTTTTGTGATACTACAGTACCTGAAGAGACAGCCGAGCTCAGAACTACGCCTGTCATTGTTCATTTATATTCCCCCGCACGGAAGCTGATGTCCTAAAACAACAGCTTACTATTCCCAAGCAGCACCTGGGGAGCCAAGGGAGCCTAGTAGAGCAGAAGTTGGTTGATCTACGAATACCCGTACCATCCCTGGGCCATCCAGGGGGTGTAAGAAACCCTCGGGCCGGGCCAAAGTGACGTAGCCTTGCGATACGCGGTGCCTAGTAGCCTCGCTCGCCTCGTTTTTCGTTTTCAACACGCGAGGCGTGGTCGAGTCACAGAAGCTCAAAATGAAACACATTGTTTGTCAAGTTCATGAAAGCTCACACGTTCATCTGTTGTATGCTGCATAACTGGGTAAAGCAATAAATGTTGTCGTAAGCCTCGCGATGCACAAGTTTGGGAGACCTGGACGCCTCGCTCGCATATTTCATTTTCTGACATGCATGCAGTGTCCCCGGTTTTTACCATGACCATGATGTTGTCAAGCCAGAAAAGCCCCCAAAAGAGAATAGAACGGATCACTCATTCTGCTAAGTCATGAGCATCTTCGCAACATGCACTAAAGCCTCTGTGCTGTTTCCTTCACCGCTGCTTTCCGAGCGTCCATTGGACGTTGTCAATTCGGCATTCGGATAATACCATGCTGTGAGGGCAATGATAATGTAGACAATCTAGACAAGACCAAGTCAGTGAGAGCTGTGAAAATTGAAAAAAACAAAACAAAAAAACTATACATACGACAAGCAAGCCGCCTTCGAGGTAGTTCGAAGATCCATCTCGGAGGAAGTTTCCAACCACCAAAATCGAGAGAACTAAGAGAACGACCATGAAGATCTCAAAATTAAGATCCATGGGTTTACCGAGACCCCAGGCGACAATAACAACAAGGGGTGCGTTGAAGAGAGCAGTTTGGATCGAAGGGCCGAGGCAGTGGTAGAGAGCAAAATTCTGGTCCTTCGTGTTAGCCACTGTCCTTCGTATAGATTTGTTTTGCCAATGGGACTCACAATTTGGTTGTCGTACGCCTCGTCGACTGCAGTCAAATGTTCTGCAGCTTTCTCCACCAACGGCACAAGAATGAGACCCAAGAAATTGTCGGGAACTCCGTGTTCAACGACGAACTCGATTTCTTCGACGAGAAACACGGCAATCAAAGAGATGAATGCCAATGCCAGCAGAATCGCCACAACACATTCGGTCAAGGTTAGTTTGTCCTTGGCCAAGTCTCTGTGTCTATCTCTATCCGCCTCCTCATCTGCTTCGAGAACTTCCTTGAAGATGTTATCGTGCGAGAGGCTGTTGTAGGCCAGATACAGCAGAAAGGCAACAATGAGAATTATAGAGACGCCGTGGCTGATGTTGAGAGTGTCACTCCGTAGCTTCGACTCAGTGTAGCCTTCCTCCCCATCTGCGACTGTGCTTCCCTTAAGAGAAGAGAAGAAGGCACTGGGGATCAGCAGAGCGAACCCAGCAACCAACAACAGACCTGATCCAACTTCACTGATAATGGCGTGAAATGTCTGTTCCTTGTGTACGAGCCCACCGATGAGGAAACAGAATCCCAAACAGAGGAGAAGATTGGTAAGGATAGAGCCGAGGATAGCAGCCTGGATAACACCGATGGTGCTGCCAGGCCCAACTTGACCGGTTCCATTGTCTTTGGCAATGAGGACCATGAACAAGACAATTTCCACCACGGATCCCAGAGTTGTCTCAATGAGAATACCAGCCACTTTGGGGAGTTTTCTGGCCAGCTCTTGCCCTGCAAATCCTAGCAGGTTTGCACAAGGCACCATAGCAATATAGTTGATGGCGAAGGTCCAGAGATGGTGGTCTCCCTTGACAAAATGCAGGGCAATCGCTGCAGGCACAAAGGGCCACAATACATTGACACAACATGAGACTACGCTGGAGGAGTGCCATATAATTCTCAGAAAGTGTAAGGGGTGGACTCCACCACGACCACTCTCTCCATCTGGGTGAATGCCCTTGGTCACCAGATGACCGTTGTGATTGTACGTGGGGAGTATTCCACCTCCTCCGTTGGCTGGGGCAGCCGAGGAGCCATTTTGAGCAGGAGGAGTATTGCTTCCGTTGGTTTTCTCGGCGACGGGCGCAGTATTGGTGTCGGTCGCGGTGGTTGACGTTTCCGCAGAGGATGCTTTGGCCTTTCGATTGAACAAGCCCATTCTGAGTAGATGATGCGTATTCGAAGACACAGTTTGACGTGGTAAAGAGAGGAATAGACAGACGACACAGGCGTACGAGTGACAAGAGGGAAGTGGATGGGTGTGGTACCGAGTCACGCACTGTCACGCAGGCATGTCGAACGAAACGAGGAGGGGATTCCTGTAACAGAAGAGTAAGGAAGAGCAAGACAAACGCTAAATGGAGATGACAAGAGTACAGCTAGAACGGGAGAGAGTGAAGAGGAAGTGAAGGAGCTGAAAGGACAAGAACTGTTTTAAGGAGAGTTTTGGTGCCACGGTGCACATTGCATGGAATGAGACTTGAACTGGGTGTGAGAGCGCCAGTTACGCCCACAAGTGCAGGCGAAACGCAGTCTGACTTCAAGTCAAGAACCTGGAAAGGAATGCTTGGCCTACGAAGCCATTAGTCTTGGGCGGCTTGGTAAAGTCTTGTGGTGCGTTTGTGTTTGGGATGTGCTGGAAGGATGCAGTGAGCGATTGAAATGGATCGTTTCTCCACAAACGAAAGAGTAAATCTGGCGAGCTGAACAACTGCACTTTGGGGCCATTAGCAATTTCCGTTGCTCTTCCACTCCTCTTCAATTCCCCATTTCAAGTCGCTCGCATCCACTGGCGTCTTGGCATCAATGTGCTGGATCCGATCTGCTTCAATTCTGCACGTCTTTACGTATATGTACATATGCCTGCTACTTACCTACTTGTCTACCGTCAGCTGCACCTCAGACTTCACCCAAACGAGCAACAGAGCAAGAACGGATACGCAGTGGTCGAGCAGAGATGGGCTCAGAAAGCCTTTTCTCATTTTTTGGCGGCCTTTCATCTGTTCAAGTCCTTCACCCAGGCCCGTTTCTATCATAATACGGAGTACCTCGTACCGGCAATTCAACAAAACCGCTTTTGGTCATTCAAATGTTGCCTTCCAGCCCTGCTTCATCATCCCATATTTCACAGCATCAGCTGACTATCTTTACAAACCATGGGTATCATGGTATCATGCTCATCCCATCCCGATAAAGCTCCTGTTCCTATTTCTTCTCGCTCATCACTGTCCACTTCCAACTGGGCACTCCACCAGGCTGAGGACTTTGTACGCCCATAAAAACCTCTCCGGCACTGTTGCCGTTGGGCGTGGCTGTTGAAGTCGTACTTAAATTTGGCATTTGCTGGCTTGGCCCTCCTTCACTCTTCGTCAGATCCGGCGTCGAGCCACTCATCATACTTCCTATATTCTGGGGAAAGAACGTCGACCCAGTGCTAGCCATGCCAAAGGACGATTCGCCCGCTGTGTTTTCAGGAGACGATGTTTGCGTGAAGAGGTTATTGTTGGGTGACGTGTTTGACCATAGGCTCGCGGCCGGGTCAAGGGACAGATTCGCGGGTTGCATGTATTGATCCCACGCCTCCTGTAAAGATATTAGCAATTTGCAAGCGCACGTGAAGGCTCAGAACCCTCCGTTGATATACTGACCCAGTCTAAATTCATGCCTTGATCCAAATTTCCCAATCCCATCGCTCCGTTGAAGAATCCACCAGGAAACGGGCTGGGTGCGTTTGCTGTTCCAAACATGCCATTGTTGAACTGGTCGTTATTTCCAAAATTCGAAAACAGCCCATTCTTCTCCCAAGCACCTGGGGATGCGGCGTTTGCGACACCGGTGCTTGGTCCACCACTCCCCAGTCCTCCCGCTTGCAGCATGCCCAAAGTCATGGCTGCATTTTGCTCGTCATTGTTTGAGCCCTGCGACTGCTGACCTCCTGTGGGAAGTTGCGCACTTTGAGGATTGCTGGGCGAAAATGGCATTTTGATGTGATAGAGAAGAACGTTCAAAAGCTCGCTCGCTTTATAGGCTTCCATGCTCAAATCACGGTTGGCCATCCATACGTCCCGACTCTCTTCCAGAGCCCGAATGAGATCTTCACGAGTGTAACTGAGCCCGGCCACGTATGCTCCATCTGTCGACATGTTGCTTCCCTGCGAGATGCTACCACCACTGACGGAAGTGCTCGGAGTGCTAACATCGTTCTCGGTATTTGATCGTTCGCGATGACTGTAAAGATCCATGGCAACAATGGTTGTCGCCAACAGATAGTCATGCGCAGTCAGAGAGTTGACGTGGTTGCGCAAACTCCTCAACCGTCCCCGTTCTCGACTCTGCTGATGTTGAATGGACTGGAAGCTGAGGAGCTGCATAGCCGAATCCAAACATTGTTTCCTCGAATGCGTGTACCGGTTGCCATTTCTGGCCAGCCTCATATACCGACGGTGGAGGACACATTGAGACTTGTGGTAGACTGTAGCAAGACTAAATCGCGCCATGATCAACGAAATTGGCGCCAGCGTTTGTTCGGCCATCGGCCTGAGCTTTAGATGGTCTGGAATGCTCTCGTAGATATCTCTCAATCCACGATCGATCTTCAAGATCTCGTCATAACCTTTTCGGGTTACGCCGTTGATTTCTTCCAATACTCTTCCAAATCCAAACGAGAGTCGCCCTTTTGCAATCATGTAAGATATGGGTGTGGCCTCCGAGGCTGGACGTGGCGCTGGCAGGGACGTAGAATCCTCGTCAAATTCATCATCGTAGATATTTCGAGGAAGCTCCGTGTCAGAATCACCAATCCGAATCATCGAAGGCAGGGCCACTTGAAACGAGAAGAGAAGATCTGCACTTCGCACAAAGGTCCATACGCGACGCCTCATCTCTCCCTGGAATGGAGAGAGGTTGGGAAAGAGCTTCGCATCTCGGTGGTAGCCCATTCGCATTGCGAGACGAGCAATCATGCCCACCAACACCCATACACTGGCTTCAGCATCCCGATTCGACGTGTATTCTGCATGCAGGTGGAAAATAAGGGTCTCAATGATGTAGTTGTGAGGCTTTGTGTAATCGGCCGTGATCAAACAATGCGCCATCTGGGTGCGGAAGTTGGCGGCAAGGTCCTGACACTTGCCTCGAAACTCGGGTGGTTCGTCACCTTCTCGTCCGTAGGATAACATAGCTAGACGCATCATGGCAAATAACATGGCAACCCATACAATCGAGCTTTTGGACGGATCAGCCCAGTGCTGATTGTAGTGCCGCTGGAACGTGGGACCGTGCAGGATATGGGTCGCAGGGTCGAACGTGTTGAAATATCGTCCGATCAGGATATCAGACATATACCGGGAGGGTATTTGGGCCAAGATCTCGGCTCGACTGGGAGGGATTGTAGATCCAAACAGCAAAGCTGGGCCAGATCCCACATCCGTGCCCATGGTCTTCCGCGCTTGCTCAACTTTTTCCATCTGCGCCTCATATTCTTTCTTGTGGGCCACGAAATAATTCTTAACCTCGCCAATTTCGTTCAACAGAGCCGCCCAATGGGCCTCACCGACATAGAACGTCTTTTGCTTTTCAGCATCGACTTTCAAAATCCCAAAGCTCTTGGTCACACCGTCGGTCTCGCTTTCGGGTTCTTGGCCATCCACATCATCATCCATCATACCACTATCATCCAGCTCGTTATCAAGATTCGGCCCGAGCGATCCACTCCCTATTGAACTTGCTCCGGCTGAGAGAGCCTGGGCGGCGACTGCCGGTCCAACGGGCTGAGATCCATTGGTCATGAGAGACAAGACCAAGCCCTCGAGGCGGTCTATCCGATTCTGCATATCGTCCGGGGTGGCATTGGAGGCATTATGGCTCTGGCTCCCCTTTTTCCTCGCGGCAGGGGCGGCATATGTGCATGAAGGAGTGTCGCCTCGTTTTGTGCAGTTGTCACATGGCGATTGACGGTTGCATTTCAGCTTTCGATGTCGGCACGGAGCGCAGGACAGAGGAATGCGATTTCGCTTGCGCACAACTCGGAATTGGTCTGGAGAGGCGCCCGAATGCGACGAGTTCACGGATGGAGGTGTCGGCGTCATTGTGCGATCTCCTGGATGGTAGTTCGATCTCTGCAAAAACTATGGTGAAGGCTGGAGCCCCGCTTGTGTCGCTGGAAAGAAACAGAGTGATGCTCTTCTGTTCCAGTCGGATGTGCGACGTCTCACAGATAAAAGAGTGTCAACACAAACCAAGGTTGACAAGTTGACTTTTGCGCCTGTGTGAAACTCACTTTGACCGTGAGTGAGGAGCGCAGGTGAAAAAGGTTCGCAAGAGGTAGGAAGCCTAGTAGCCTAGAGAAAATGGGTGGTACGGGTACGGACTTAACAGTTGGTTTAACTGCGCATTGGTTCCAGGGCCAACCCACGTGAAGACCTGAAGACCGCAGGACCGCAGGCTCTTCTAACACGATAGGGAGAATGATTAACAACAGATCGTGGGACGGAAAGAGTGAGAAGATTGCCACGAATAACGGGACCGAACAGATGTAACGAGTAAGAAGATATTCTTTAGGAACGTTAAGCGACTCGACTGCCGCAAAAGCCAGTTTTGTTGTAGGCGTGCCAGTGGTATGTTCCATAGGCGTGATAGGAGGGCCTCAGGCTGGAGGGGGTGCCGGATGTCCAACCCAACTACGTAGTCTCTACCCCAAGCCTCCATCAGCGCATCCCCGGCGAAATGCGCTGTTTATCAGGACCAAGGCTGTGAAGATCTCGATCTGATACGCTGCAGAGGCCGCCTATGACTCACATACGCTCTTATTTGCAGCGATAGAACTGGTCAATCGACAAACACACCGCTGAGGCGAAGCACAGTGGACGCCTTAACTCCGGATATCATTCTCTCACTCGCCAGACTTCAGCAGCGTTCCTGGACCGCTTATTAAGGTGCCCACAGAATTGGAAGATGATGTTCACGGCTCGATGGTTCGCCATCCTAAGGTTTAGGCGCCGCTGGCAGGACCGTCGAGCATGATGTCAATTTATTTGCGGACTGTTCAATACTACTTAGGGACACCATCGACACAAATTGCCAAGGTGTGTAGGTGCATGCCACTCTACGCTTTTCTCACTATTATGCTTACGCAGTGTCCATCGTTCAATCGTCGTGTCCCGCATGTTGGATAATCCATACAATACCACCCTCGCTTGGTGACCATATCATCATCCCATGCGCCTAGAAGTCCCAGAAACTTTTCTGCGCCTTGGCTTTCGGGGTATTCACGCCAGCTGTCGGCTCATCCTCCTCCTCGCCCATGCTCCAATGGCTCTCCATACCCTTGCGCAATCCGTTGTGCGTAGGGACATTCGTTGCCTGTTGTGGTGGCACCTCATCGTAATTTTCCCAATGCGAGTCCATTTGAGATGGCTTCTTGCGGTGATTGCTGACGGGCTTGTTCTCACTATTGGATTTTCCATTCGCAGGTGAGGTGTCCGTCATCGTCCAGTGACTATCGAAATCATGTCTTCGGCTAGCATTGTTTGTGATGGTGGAAAGGGGTGCTTTTTCTTGGGGATTGCCGTTCTCACCCTCGTCAAACACGTTGTTCGAGTATAGGCCCATGCGACTGCTCGAGCTGGTGGGTCGGCCAGGCGGCGCGTTCGGGGCTGGGCTTGCAGTGTCCTTCAGTTGGAAATGCGTTTCTGCATCCTTCCGAGGTTTTGGTACAAAGTTGCGCTGAACTGGAGTTCCATCATCTTGCAGTTCAAAATGGCTCTCATTATCACGCCGCGGTTTGCCGGCCGCTTTGTGTGCAGGAGTCTCCAAATTATTGCTAGTAGTATCCAGACTGAAATGTACCACGTCCTGATCTCGCACCTTTTGCTTAACCTTGTCCGGGGTGGAGAAATCTGCAAAGTCCCATTGAGAATTGTGCTTGTTGGTTCTCGCTCGCATTGGAACAGCTGACGCTGGCTTTACTTCTGGCTCTTTGAATTGAAAAGCGTCAGCTTCGTCAGGATCCCCCAGATCAAAATGGTTGTACTTGGATGGGTTGGACTTGTAACCAACGGCGGCCGGTTCACTGGGGTCATCGGCAAAGAGGCGGGGAGCAGCAAATTTCTGACTGCCAGCACCCTTGGGGGCGATGACTGGCTCGGCGGGGGCTTTCTTTGGGGACCCAGGAGCGTGGTCTTCATGTCCTGCGGCAAACAGTTCACTCATTTCACGCGGAGGAGGCTTCGCTGATGCTCGCGGCGCGATAGCGTTTGGGCTCAAGACGCGGTCATTCTCATCGACAGGTTTAGGGGAGAAGAGATCGAGGCTCGCATGAGGGTCCTTGATGTGTCGCTTGCTGGGAGAGACGTTGCGGGATGAGGCGAGGCTTTGAACCTCAGAGCGACCTCGGGGACTGACGGGCAACTCGGGCGCAGCTGGCGATGCGGTCAAGCTGGCTTGGATGAGTCTGGCCTGGTCTTTCCCATCGACCACCGGCCAATTCCTGCCTCTTGAACCAATGACTTCGGTCGACTTGAGCAATGATCCCTGATCCCAGGAGATGCGAATTTGCGAGATCTTCCGCTCGGCGTCGAAATGGACAAAATGAGTCTGGGGAAGCGACAGTCAGCCGCTTTATTCATCCTGTATAAGAGTTACACAGCCTTACCGTAGGAATTGTGGCAATCTTGTCCACAACGAAGTTCTCCAATCCCGGCAAGTAGGTACCACCTCCAGAGATGAACTCTAAGACAGTTTCGATCTCGAGCGCGAGCGCATTGGGACTTTCTACAGCAGATATTATCCTTGCGCTTTTCGTTCTGACATCTTTCTTGTGTTGTGTCTCGAGGTGCTGAACAATTTTTGAGGGCGACGAGAAAGTCTTGAGGGTGGTAATGTAGTGGAGAGAAGCGTTCTCGGAAAGGCTGAGAGGGTTGGGCAGGTCGAGGAACCGTTGGTAAATTGCTTTGAGCGTCATCTTGATCACGTCCAAGTTGATGGTGTTTCAGCACAGGCGCACAAACACTTCAGTTGGCGTCGTTTCAAGCGGCGAGCGAGGTCTTAAGCTTGAAGTAGGCACTTAAGTAGGACAATTGAAGCCTGGTCAACTAGTAGAGAAGTGAAGGGGAAAGAGCTACTAGAAGATAAACACACCGAATTTGCGACTGTTAATTAGCGACCTGCGCAGGGGAAGCAAAAAGAAGTTTGGGTATAGAAAGTCAACACGAATGAGCAGGCAGTGGAGTGAGCAGGAGGATGTGTTATTGTCCCTGGCCGTCCCTGTTCGTCCCTGGGACAGAATCAAGGATCCCCAATTCAAAAGGGGAGACGCGTCTGTTGCCCCGCCATCGCGTTCAAAACACCTAAACTTCAGCGCCGACTGCAGGCCCCGCATTAGTGCTGTTTCATCTCTCTGCTTCTTGACTGGGGCCGTCATCTGCAGCCTTCAGGCCATATCTCAAACATTCAAGTTCTAGGACCAAGGCAACAGGTACTCGGTAGACCTCCACTGCCAATTCCATCTCATTCATGTTCAATCCAAGTTTGTGCCAAGGTAGATCTTGTCTGCGCATCGAGGATCTGGGCGGGAGGCCATAGCCCTGCAGATCCCGGTGCCCCGAACAACACGCAATCATGGCCAGTGGCACACACAATAGGGCGGACAGCAATATCGAGGACTCCTATTCGTATGGCTCTGCAATGGCCTTTCTTAACCCGCAGATTTTCCTGCTCATGCACCAGGCATTTAGGTGTCACGTTGGTGGGCAAGAATAGTGCCAGTTAGGATAGTTGTCTCATGCAGGCCTGTGCAAGTCAGTGCGTCCTTCGCGCCCAATCCAAGGAGTCAGCCTACCCAAACCATTGTGCCGACATCTTTCCAACAGCATAGATGTTACCCACATCGCTTCGCAAACCAATCAGTTGAACCCTCACTGCAGAGCCTTTCTCGATCGTATCTCCAGCGTTATTGGAATACTGTGGAGGAGTGGCATCTGGGTTGTGTCGCATATCAGGTGGGAGGTGCTGTGCCTGTCAACGCCAATTTCAACTTCGAAGCAAGAACTTCATCACATACAAGCTTTGACACGAACACGGTAAGTGGTCCAGCTTCGCAAAACACTCCCTGTGGCTTGATAGAGGCGACTGCGCAGTCAATCTACCCACAGCAGCGGTCAACATCGTATGTGCCTTCATCCGGAACCAACTTGTCTTACCGTCTCACCCTTGAAGGGCTTCCACAAAATCGCACGGTAGAGAATCGTGAAGTGTGCTTCTCCAGAGCCAGGTCTGACTTTGCCCGGTGAGATATTGTAGATATCCATGATACAGACAATGTAATATTCTCCGTTGCAGCTTCCTTCGAGGTCCGCATACAGTTGGTCGGTCAGGATCTCGTTCATGTTGGCTGCGAAGAAGGAAGGGTGGATACTGATCTCCCGCTCGAGGTATCGCAAGAAAAACATCGTGGCGGTGAATGTCGATATCTCTGTTATCCAAGATTGAAAGTCGCAGGTGGCAGAATTCAGGCTAGACCACTAGCCTCCCAATCAGCACGGCTTCAATTCATTCTCTGTCACAATGCGCGCAAGTCGCGATTGTGTCTTCTTTGCGGGATGAACGAGTGTGGATCGAGTGATGAAGGATCGAAGGAGGGATAGTGCGCATTCGAGAGGAGGGTCGATGAACAGGGATTGTGAAGAGAGTGTAGACTGCGATTCAGCGCCTGTGCAGTTTGAACTTCGAAGCGATGAAAAGAATTCGCCAAATCAACACTAGTGCGCATTCTTACTAATCGGTTCCACTTTAGCCCAGGCACTGGATGAGCAGCTTAGAAACTTTGAACTCACTCTCCTTTCACTTCACCTTTCACTTCACCTTTCACTTCTCCTTTCACTTCTCCTTTCACTTCACCTTTCACTTCACCTTTCACTTCGCTTTTAAATCACCTTTCACTTCACTTTTAAATCACCTTTTTTGACTATATAATTTTATCTGAAGTCTTTGCCTACCTAGGTAATTGCATCACCTCAGAGGCTTTGCCGAGCTTGTTTTGAACAGTTTCTGTACAATGTTCCGCAGGGGACCTCGTTTATCTCAAAGCGGCTCTCAGCTAGGAAACCACCCCTAATGTATATGACCAATCACTGCTGCACTAGGACTCTTTAAAGACACTTCAAAGTCTTGACAGTCGCAATGGAGTCTCTGCAGTGTTTATGTAGCCTGAATCTGCGGCCGAAGAGATCTCAAATCCCCAGAGAACATTCCAGTCTCCATCGAATGCTGCATTCAGCAACATTACGCCTCCGTGTAAGCGGAAGGAATCGCAAACCAAGAAGGTAGTAGCCAGGCGTATTGGCGTTTATATTCGATATTGATCAAGACCCGCCGCAGGGAAGAAAGCCAACAATGCCTCCTCAATCGTTGGGACGAACCCTGTGTCCTAGGGGCAGATGTCGACTCAGGGTGTTTCTATTCAACTATTGGTTGACAGAGCTCTGCACGGCTTCGTGCCAGATTCCTTCGAACCATACCCCGTCCGCGCCTAGAAGAGCCTTCCAGAAGCAATCGACCTTTTTCTCAATGCGTACGGCTCAACGCACTTCCTGCGACGAGGGCCCAATACTGGCCCTGTAGCTGCAACGGAACGTCATTGCCACGGAAAGGGAAAGTTCAGCTTGTACATGAACACCTCAGATACAGCCACAATCACCCCGTCACGTTTGAAGTGTCGGTATCACTACTATTGTCCAGTCCGCGTATAAGGGTCTGGAAGCTAGATCAACTTGATGATGAGACACCATATCACAATGGAAACGTCTTGGTTTTCTTCAGTACAAATTGAGGGAATCTCGCTCATACCAGGAAACTGCAGTGCTCTGGAAAAATCTTGCATTGCTGAAGCTGGAGTATCTCATGGGCAATAAGACAGCATTCGGGACTCATGTTAACGGCTTATCTCGACTTATTGAATTGCAAGGCGGCCTAGCTTATTTACACCCAGACCTTTACTAGAATCATCAATCATGAATGTCTCGGATCACTGGCACTTCATTCAGGTAATCCCTCCCAAGGGTACCGAGACCCTGAACAGCGGTCCGCCCTCCCGCCATGAAGCTTCTACATCACCAGTTCTTCTCGATGCCTGGATGCAAGACTCATTATCGAAGGATGACAAAGACCTGGGGTTCGGCTTCGGACGACTGATCCAGTATGGAAAGTTGCATTCGGCAGCCATCTCTCACGCCAAAGAAAATCTATTGAAATTGGACCAATCGTTGACTTGTATAAAAACTCGCCGTGCAGTGTCGAAATTGCCTTGAGGGGGGAACTCCGTGAAGCGGGATGGAATGTCCTCGCACTCTGGGGCTTTACCCAACAGGAGCGGACTAACAATGGCGGACTTCATCGTGCTCCTTGGACTCCAACGTGGCCTGCACGGCATAATGTACGCAGACCAGCTTCCGCTAGTTTCCTTACAGATGATCTTTGGGTGAATCTCGAACTGTTCTGGTTTCCTCGACCTCGTCGATTAAGAGCATGATCCCGCCACGGCGGATACCCTGATCTGGGTCTGGACGAAGCTAGCGGGCTCGCTGAAGACAACGTTCTTGCGATCACGAGCTGATTCAGAGGATGATCCAGGATTTTGTCTAATCGTCAATATCATGACATATTGACACTTCACCCAAAGGTGCGGGAGTGAGTCTACTTGGAGGAAGCGTTGAAGAGTCTTCATCGGCAGCCCCATTGCATAAGCTTTTAGCACATGTGTTGGGAAATGGTAATACAAAGCCACATCATAATGTGCGAGGCGAACGTTGTTTGATGCCTTCTCGCAGCTCGGGTTTCTCCTCCACCAAGACGGTTGCCACAATTACAAGCTCGCCACCTTGTTCTGTCAGCCCTCATTCTCTTCGGGAGACGCTTCGGTACTCCCTACTCTCACTACAGGCTGCAGTATTTGAGAGTGGACCCGGCACAAGAACCTCCTGTTCGACAACGACTTTTACTTTGACCCCCTAATATCAAGACATAGTGGCCTTCATGGCGGGCGCTCAACACTAAGGCTTGAGGAATCTTCAGTGAGTATACCTAAACCCAGCATCTTATTTTTCTGTGATATTTGTGTCGACTGTGGTGATGGTCTCGTGCACATCTGGTTCCTGGGCAGCCACTTTCGCATCCATCTTCTTGTTCGAGTGCGTCGTGGTAAGGTAGAAGATTGTGACCAGGACTATCATTAGCCCCCAGCTGCGCACGCTGGTGATACAGCCTTTATAGTAGCGAGGGGCGTCCCGTGCCCGCCACAACTGGAGTGATGAGATGCAGCCGACACAGTACATGACAAAAAATAAGCCTCCCACGACCGGCTCTTAGTGTTTCCCCGGACATTGGATGCCATGAGATCAACTGCGATACCAAGAGGCGAGCGCTGGCTGAGGCAAACCAAATACCGACCACGATACCCCAGCTGTTCGATGTGGGCAAATTAAGGAGCAAAAGACTCCCAAGCAAGGGACAGAAGGCCAAGAACATCCCAGTGAAGCATCGGGCGTTGGGGTACTACAGAGGAACCAACGCACCAACTCAGACCAGGATAAGGCTAGAGCACCACCTGGAAGACCGACTAACATGGTTTGGGACTTGCTGAAGCCGAATCTTTGAATGACGATGGACGAGAACTGGAACAATTACCCCAGTCAATATCCGGGGTGAGATTTTGAAGATTTTCTGGGATTGCTTACCTTGACAATGGCGGTAGGCATAGTGATGGTCAGAGCCATTCCCGCGCAAATCAGGACGCGATAGTCCGTGAAAGCCTCTTTGGCCTGGCGCCAGTCAAAGCTGGTCTGACGGCGCGTGGCTTGGTCCAGTGCAAGTCGTTCTGTCGCCACTTTGCGCTCGCTTTCGTTCAAAAACCATGCTGTAGCGGTGTCACGCGGCATGAGCCAAATGAAGCAGCTACCGCAGAAGATGGTAAGACCTCCGCAGAAAAGAAACATCACCCTCCACGTTGCGATAGATAGGTTTGCTCCGCCTATTCCGTACATCATGAGGGCCTCGACAATCTGAGAAACACTAAACATAGAAACTCACATGCTGACATGTTGTTAGCTGGACGAAGCGGGTGCTGAGTCACAAATGAGCATCTTCACATACGCGGCTCTGACGGGATGTTCCCGTCGGCAATACTAATTGCTAGTGATGATAACGAATGCTGGAGACACGGCGCCTTCGAAAAAGCCCAGTATAAATCTCACTGGCGATAGCGTATCGAAGAAATTTGTCGCGCCCAAGCACATTTCAACTGCACCCCGGAGAATACTTGACTTGATCAGTACTCAGATTTCATGCCGACACACTGAAGAGTTGGGGGAACCCACATGACCATTCCCATGAAATGAGTCATGCGCAGTCGACTCATTAGGTATGCCGCAGGGTATTGCGCACACAGTTGACCGAAGTAGGACAAAGACACAGCCCACGAGAACTCGGATCCCGTCAACTTCAGATCTTCCCTGAAGCCGAAAATTGCCGCATAGTTGATGCCCTGTTTGTCCAGATTTGTCGCCAAAGCATGATTTAGTTGTGTCCTTGCACAGACCCATCAAAGGTGAACCCACACTGGAAAAATTGGACAAAGGCCATCAATGGTAATATGACTCGGTCGAGTTTTCGAACCACCCTCTTCTCCTCAAGCTTGTCGACCGCATATAGAGGCGCGTTCTCAACCTGGAACGGGGATTAGCATCTTTCATCCGCTTCACTTGCTCCCTTTCTTTCAACTGGTCGGGACATAGTCGGCGCAGGAACCGATTGATTCAAAGCCGTGTTTCTACACTCCGTGACGTGTCTCAATCATAACACAGATCATGGTCGCCCATAGATGGGCAGACGAGAGTCTTTAAATAATCATGGCACTTATGAACCGAGCATGAGCAAGGCTAGATACATGCGGTCCCAATTCCCACAGAACAGGTCCGGGTTACCGCCAATACGGGGAAATGGATCTGGGGGAGATAGCAAAGGACGACTACTTCGCCACGGCGATCGAGGCCGTGTGTGGCATCAATTCCCGTTATTAAGACGCGACACTGTAATGGTACCTGGGGTCGCCGCTATTCCTAACAATCGAACACAATCCGTAAGGGCAATAGATTCCGAAGAGGAAGACCGTGCTTATTCGCGCGGCAGCAGGTTCAAAAGGTAGAGCTGTTGTCTTAGCAGAAAATTAACAAGACGATGGGAACAGGGGGCTGTTCCCTCTTCATGGCCTCGTACTCGCCTTCACCGCAGTCGACGGCATTATCAATCTCATGCTACGTACGACCGTTCGAATCCACACTTCATCATTCTCTTCCATCTCACAGCCTATCTGGTGTCTGTCACAGAGATGGACTTGTCGGTGGTATGCGACTGCGATCATCGTCTGCGAGAAGCTCGTGGCAGCCACTGACACCGAGGTTGCGTCGAGTCTTCGAAAAGTGGGCAAGTATGTGCGAAACATAACTATCTATCATTAACAGCACTGGTGTTCCAACACATGCAGAATATGAGACCTTTGCAACTGTCCAGGCAAAGATAGAAAAAACTGAAAAGCTGGAAAAGCCACGCCGCAGCCTGGATCAGAGCCGAACTGAGGAGCTCAGCAATCGCCTATTGAGCGTCTTCCCTTTGTTTCTCACCTTTCGCAGCTGTCAACATTCAAGACAGTGTGGTGACGCCATACGGGGACTCAGACGTTTCTTGAGGGTCTATTCGTATCTGGTCCTCATGAGATATCAACCAGCTAGATTGCGTACTCAGCTCCGCTAAATTCAGCTCCGAGTCGCCGGTAGAGGTGGAATGGGTCGGTCTTGCATACACGCTGATTTTCCCTTCTTCCTCTTCTGGGAGAACTTCAATTGTCATTCCAGTCATCTTCTGGATCTGAACGGACGCAACCCAGAGAGGGGGAAGTTGATGCCATTGCGATCACTGCTCAACTGGGAGAGATTCGACTAGAAGGAACTAAGAATATTCCAGCAGATCGAACAAGCTGGGATCAACACCGCCAGGGTAGCTCGTGGCCTCACCTTCCCATGTCACCCAAGCCGCAGAGACTCTGTCGCTGATCCTTCATTGCTCTCGTTAGTGGTATTTGAGATATTCTTTCAACTGCTCAGTCTTTCCTGGTTGACGACCTCATTGACTTTCTTCGTTCGTTCCAGGCCTCCTAATCACTACAAGTGTCAGCCGAGAAAGTAACGGCAGTCACTGTTGTATCGACAGCACCAGCAGTTGTGATGGGAGAAACCGAAAGCATCAATCATAACGTCATTGATTGAGCAGGTCGGTTTCCCCGCCGGTGAGTCGGTGACCCAAACGTGGGGACATGTCAGGGTCGGTACTATTTGACTATCGCCAAGCACCATGTACCTGGTCACCAGAACAAGTACGTTACAATACTGGTATCTGTAAGTACCGTATTTCAATTGACGATTTTTACAATACGCGCGGTGGAAATGCATCCAGCCTCACTACGCCTCGCCAGCCTTACCCGCGCTGATCGGACCCTTAACTTTCTCCCTAGGCCCGAAGACCTTCCTGCTTCTCGATTAGCAAGCTGTCAGTAAACTCACAAGGTCATTGATAAAACTTAATTGTGACAGGTCGTCTATCTCAAGTGGATGAGTTGGCGTTGTTGGGACAAAAAATGAGGCTATGAGGCTATCTAAGATCATCTCAAGACTAGTGACCGCTGCATCTGGGATTTCAGCACCCACCAGAATGGTATTGCGCACATATGCATGCCCAAGTGCGCATGTCTGTGCGGTGCCGCATCCGGCCCCAAACCGGGCCCAATTACTCCTGTATTCAGAACGCATTTCACGTCCCGTAATGGGGTGACGGCCCGCGGATATCAGTCCCGATGCGAGCAAGCCGTGCGCAAAGGACACCAGATCTTTTGCAAAGTGGCAAGTGTTCGCCGAGACCTGTGAGGCAGGTGCCTCCAAGGTCGGATTTTCCTTCCTGCCTTCTTCAACTTCTCCAGCTCCCGACTGCCGATGCAGGTTTGGTAATTCCATGCCACCTTCTCAATCGATACTTGATACCCTTGATGATCCTCATTTCCCTACAAGTTATTAATCTGCTGCATGACTCGCCTTGCTGTACAGTTCTGAGTTCCCCGATGGTGGAAAGTTAATATCCAAGACCCCAGGCAAGAGCGGCTGGGCTACAACGAAGGGGATCATAGTGCGAGTTGCAGACAAAATCCGTCTTTTAACCCTTGCTCAGCAACCTGCGTGTGCGTCGCCAGGACCACTCAAAATCGCCTTCAACCACAGCGCCGGGGATGTGGATGCCAAGCCTGCAATTTCAGTCCACCTGGACCATGGTTGAAGCTGCAGAAGAGTGAGGCCGAGTCCCCTGCCCTTGTTGTGTGGTTGGCCAGATTTCAATACCGCATCCTAGCGAGGCCACAAAAGATCCTTCATGATTCATGGCCGCAACTCCTTATATGGCGGAAGGGAGCGGGCCAATCGATCTTGGAGTTCTTGTACAGTTTCAGTACCACAGATCGAAAGATTCTGAAACTCGAGAGAAACCCTGAGAGGCACACAGAAGTCCGCTCAGTAATTCCTACGCAGGGGTCACACGTCGCAGCTCACCTTGGATCCAGGACTAGGAAGGTGACGAGAACTTTAAAATCAGATGGTCATGCATAGGCAAATGGACCATGTCGATTAAGACATTGGCATCTCCTCGCTCTCCATTCAACCGAGTATGCACCATATAACCAACCATCCCCCTGTCTTTCTCGCTTCACCGGCAAGCCAAGCGACCGATCTGAGCATCGTGCAGCATGTGGCTCAAGCCGCAGAGATCCTAGATCCATACAAGACCCAACTCCAAAGGCCATGACAAATTTCAACATAATCCCTTCCCCATGTACTCGTATGAGGCTGGACAACATGCCTGCTCCGCCGAACTTTCGCCATGGATCCAGAGGAGTACAGGAGTCAGCAATGAACCAAGACGCAGACTTCAGCTTGAACCCTTGCAACTAGCAGTCGATCAGAAAGTCGCGACACCTAAGGGGCTTTGGTCATTTCATTCCATCCAACCACCTTGGTCTTGAACCTCTCCTTTCCCCAGCCGTCAGCAACATGGAAGCTGATAATGCACAGAGGAAGATCATGAAGGGATCTCATTGATTTGAGGGCTGGACAAATGACTGTACGAAAGGCTTCGCCCGGAGCACTGGGAAGATTGGGTCGCATGCTCGAAATCATCTGCGCCTTACCGTGACGGTGGTTAACAACCAGTCCTGACCCCAGTGAGCTCGCATCTCGAATATCCACATTTCTTCCAGGCAATGGTGCGATCGGGCGCGGGCACACTGCTCGACGCTGGGCAGGGATATCAAGAAGGAGACCGGCACGATCTCGAGCTGCAGCTTCACTTACACCTGGTAAAGTGGCGAGAGATCAGGAAAAAATTGGCAACTGCTTTACTTTTGGCCCACAGCCCGATATGGGTCTCCCAGGCATCTTCTTTCGCTCCCCCAGACGTATTCCGGCCCCTCTGCATTCCAGCCACCTGATCTCGGTTTCGAACCCCAACACAGTAACCCATACGTGGAGCCCTGAAAGCATTACAGACTCTCTGCCATGAAAGGCTCGTCGCGAAACCTGCGTCTCAACAACGGTGGCAACATTGGCCCTGGATGCCCAAGGTGTAGATAGTCTAAAGCGGATGGGGCTCAAACTGGGCGCTTTGCGGGCCAGTCAGATGTTCAAACTTCCGACAGCATTTGAGCTTCGTGCATCGGGTCGGAGCTACCCTTTGTTGATACCACTCCGTACCGTACTTTGCCCGAGCTTTCTTTGTCTCTGGGTAGAGCTTAGCGTCGTCGCGACTACAGCATGCAGGAATCAATTTTTGGACGCAATCCTTGCTAGGAAGGACTGCCCCGGCCGCGCGGGGAATCATAGCAAAGCCTAACGTGCGTCGCACTAGTAGTACTCGTGACCAGCGCGACAAGCGATTACGACTACCATAAAGATCGAGAGCAACAAAGTCCACATGTTATGCATTGAGGTGGCCCTGGTGGCAACTCCGGCGGCGCGAAATTCGCCCATGTTGAGGACCGATCCGGCGGTTACTGCCCACTTCCCCTAGATCGCGACGAGCGAGAGCACCAAAATTGAACGTTGGGCAAAGGACGGTGACCTCAAGTGAGCAGTTGAACCGTCTTTGAAAAGAAGCAAAACTTGAGAGCGGAGACGATGCCGAGCTTTGCTCGGCGAGCAGGAAAGCTGCAGACTCGAGGCGTCGCGGGGCATCTCTGAAGCTTGCACGAGCGAGATCCCTGAGCGGAAGCCCTTTGGGTCAAGATCCCCTAGCATAGCATGGGAAGCCTTGAGAGATTGGTCAAATGTCAAATTTTGTAATGGAAAATGCACCCGGTGATGTGTCACAGGCACTGGGTGACAGGTGACAGGAGTATGTACCAGTAGTCGCCGAGCGCCGTACAAGCTAACTGCAACTGACGAACACCAAGCCACCTCCCCGCGCTTCGGCGTCGCCCGGTTTGGACTTGACTTGGCCTGAAACGACTGCCAAAAGCTCAGCGACACTCGCAAAAAGTGATGGCTGTGAATAGACGTGATATCGCGTAATCCATGTCCCATCACCGGACAACCATGAGCCAGTCAGCTGGGAAAGCAGGTGGCAGGTAAGTAGGAAGATGAGGTGTCCAAGATGAGATGTTGGAGGGAACCAAGTTCGCCACGCTGCCAAGCTGCACGCGAACACGATCGGAAGTAGATAGCTGACTCGGACTTGCTCTCCCAGCAAAATTATTTTTACGCGACTCTGCATTGCATAGACCGGCGCCACCAGCACACCATGACTCGAGAGCTAAGGTGCGAGGCGAGAGCGGCTCACTGTCCGTTTTCGGCAATTGCTTTTCGAGCTGCAGCGACCTCGTTCGGGACGTAATGGTGGTTCTGTGTGCTGCATTGCAAGCGTGTGATTCCTCATGTACTGTTCCGCATCTGTCGAACTTCCTCTTTCGCTCACGGACGCCACTTGGTTGATTTGGGGGTGTCCAAGGATTTGCGGCCGTGACAAGAAAAAAACGCGTCTCTCCTGGAAACAGCGAAGTGCAGAACCCAGGAAATGCAAAGTCGAAACTCTCCTATTTCGAGCGCGATTGACCCTAGTTTGTGAAGGAGGGAGGGAGGGGGTGTTTCTAAAACCGTAAACTGCAATGAGCAATGATTGCGTGTTGCCTTCGGCAGGCACGCATCATGATTCAGAGATTGTCTTGGCCGGAAAAATTTCTCTTACACGCTTGAAACTCCTGGGCTTCCCCAGTCCCCCCATCGAGCATAAGCTTTCTTTTTTTTCACACAAAGTTGGTCAAAGTGTATCGAGAAAAAGGAGAAAAAAAGCATCGGTAACGCGATCCCACATATTTGGCACTTTTTGCCCTCGTTTGCGCCGTTGGACAAAACAAAAACCAAGAAATCCCGGACCATCACGGTGGTACGTACCGTTACTCGCCGCTTCTATGGCCCTCGCACCCCCCCTAAGTACATAGTTCGCACGCTACGGTGCGAGTTACTGTGTACGTGTGGGATACATACTTTCTCAAAGGGGTAGTAGGGCTACACGCGGACATTGGACAAAAACAGCACCTTCCCTGAGATAATAAGTACTATGTATTCAAAGTTTTCCCAAAACTCTCTCCCGCCAGCACTCGCAACCGCAGCGCTGGTTGCTCTCTCGGAGCTGAACAGCGCCTGGTGAGGCTGAAAGGCTACACTATAATCCCACAACCGGTCGGGCCTCTAGGGGTCAAATACTGCCGACGCCGAGCTTCAGCCTTCGCCACACAGATGTTTGCTCGGAGGGGAGAACAGGGTGGCCTTGATTTTCTTCTCTTGGGCTCTGAGTTCTCCTTTCTCCTCCGAACCAGGAAGGCTGTGGCAGTGTGTCTATGTACGAGTATGTCACTGCCCGTTGAAGTATTGAAGTCTCGAGATTCAAGATTTCGAGAAGGAGCAAAATAGCTTGGCATGTGAAGGGGGAAATCTTCAGGTAAAAGCCCCCCAAAAATAAAGGCAGGCGTTTTCGTGCGCGGGGAGACGTTGTTCGAGTCCTGATCTGGCAGAATCTCCTAATCCGTCTGCGGGAAGGGTTTGCTTCCAAGAGTCAAAACTACGGCTATACGCGGAGAGTTCCATGGAAATGATCGCACCAGATTGCCTCGGCGTACATTCAGTGAGAAGTGTAGTTTCATCTGCTTTCACCCTCAGTCCAAGTGTAAACTTCCCTTGTGTTTCGCGCACTCTGTTGCAGCTTTGCAGGCTGCGCACGAGGTTAACTTAATTGTCTGGGGATTGATACCCAGAGCCTTTCTCGAATTTCATTCCATTTGGGGTGAGGATTGCTTGTCGGTACTTAAAACAAACCTCGCGCTCCGTCTTGCCAGAAACTCAACTTTCTTTGAGAGAGTTGAATCCTTGCTTTGAGCTTCTCTCGAATCCCAAATCAGAACCCTGTCTTGAGTGCTGGGGATATGGAAGAAAGTTACTCGGGGGGGGAGAAAACCCAGGAACCAATGTCGGTAATACCGAAGTAGAAGAAGGTACTTGCCAAGTGGACAGGTTTCTCAGCCTTGATATGCTCAAAGGTGTAAGATCTTCCAGTTCAAGTGTTCCCCTCAGCCCAGGGAGGTTCCATCCCGATCGGTGGGAAAGTGAAAAGGTCGTTGACTTTTCCCAGACACACAAATCCGGGAATGTTTAAAGTTGAGATCTGATGACGCCCTGATCTCTCAATGTCTACCCGTGTAAGGCAGCATTTTCAATTTTGTAACTCGAATGCGGACATGTCCAAGAGGGTCGATTAGCTGACGCTGAGAAGGAGCAGATCGGAGAAACTTCAAGGAACTAGTGCCAAGTGTCAAGCACTGGCCAAGGCTAGGGCTTGATTCAATATCCTCTGTTGAACAGGAGCTGAGAACCAAGGATAACATTAACGATGCCGTGAACTCGTGGGTACGTTGAATCTTGGTCAGTGATGATTCATCACGATCTTTGTCTGTCCAAGATGTAACATACCCCCAACTAGTCACGTTAACTTTGTTCGTCTTCGACATTTGGATTTTGAGACTCGGATGAAAGGGACAGGACAACGTTGAGAAGGTGCTGCACTCCGCAAACTCACAACAGACTTACTTGACTGTATGCTTGTTGGTGCTGACCTGCGGAAATTCCCATTCTCCACAGCCGTTATGGTTAATCTTCGCGGCTCCGGGTACCAGAGTAACACAGACATACCACTGTCGTCAGGAGTTGACAAGCAGTGGGGATTTCGAAGTTAGATCTGCCAGGGTTGACTGTCGCTTGTCAATAGTGCAGTTGGGCATCTTATTGCCCTCTTGCTTTTGGCTTGGACGGCCCTCATTGCATCAGAGTCAGAACCATCATCTGAGGGCGCTGATTTTCTCCCTATTTTGACCATTTCCGTGATTAGTTGGGGTCGTTAGAGTCAATGTCATTGGATACCACGTCTGGCGCATAGGGGCTCTCGAGTGACTGCCCAGATACCTACAAAGATAAGTATCAGACTCTCGAGATCGCGATCGAAAGGAGGTATGGATGCAGCACACAAATACTCCTCATCTGTTTCTTGTTGAGTTGTCTCGCCCAGCCATCTGTCTTCGATTGTCAGCCAACAGGATTCTTCGTAAAAGTCCCCGTGGAAATCTCATCCCACCTCTACTCGAGTGTCCTGGGGCAATAAGTTCCTTCTAGTTCCAAGGGAACATCGAGCTCTTACCTCCAATACCCGCTCTCACGCCCCTGAAGCATCAAACCATTCACGCAAGTCAGCTGCCATTGCCATAGTCAGGATTGAGTATAATGATTTCATCAAAGCTCGCCGCCACCAGTCAAAGATCCCCTACTTCTCAATTTTCCTGTGAAAGAGACAATATTCTCTACCTGAGCTGCAAGCTCGGAGCGTTGTCTCACCACAAGCTCTCCCACGAACAGCAGCGCATCGACCCCAGACTGGAAAGAGTCTTGGGGTGTCTGTCCATCTTTCGTTGCGTATCAGACACCGCGGCCGAGCTCAGGGACGATCACTCAGCCTATTGTGATTGTGGTGGTGTGGGGAAGAAGTCACAATGATGAAACAGTCTCGATTTGTTTTACTGATTCCCTGAGACAAGGGAGGAGGCGCGAGAGGGGTTTGGCAGTCCTGAAATGGAGAAAACTGCGGAGTCATATTTCCCAGGGGTGTTCGTGGACGTCCTTCGGTGGCTGGGTTAATGCGATTATTCGAATAGCAATAGCGGAAAGGGGGAGGGCTAAGAGCTCAAAGCAGGATTTCCGCACTGCAACATCGTCAGCTCTTGGTGTCATTGGTGTGGACGAGAAGTGACTTCCCGCACCCGGGGAATAAAAGAAGGGGAGGTACAGTACCACTTTTAGCTGCTCACGAAATGACGATAGATATTTTCCTCCACAAAGTGCTCATCGGTCTCGGTGGCCTCTCATGGGCGCTCAAGCGATAGAGTAGGGAGGTGACTGAAGGATCTTCGCACATAATATTACGCTCCCGCTTGGTCCCGCGAAATGTTGGCCGTTTGAGAGATTGAAACTGCGGATAGAATGATTTTCTGGGTAGAGTCGTTGACCTGCACGCCATCTACATGACGTAAAACCTGGGAGCGCAGGACAGCCGCCGATGTTTGCCCATTAGAGTCGACCTGACTGAGTCAAGTGTCTTGCAGACCCCGTATTTCGGGATCTGATCAGGCGTCTGGAACCTGAAAATCTATTGCAGGAGTTCACCTGAAGCTGGTGATGAGGGGAATACGAACGTGAGGGTGTGGTTCAAGCTGCACCTTCCGCCGCGGCTGCACTTTCCGGTGGTACGTAACCGCACAAAAGCCACAGCTCACAGCGCACCTTCAGTAGCAACAGGAGTTCACCCTCGTCATTGGTCGGCGGGAAGGACGATGTCGCAATCGGGGTCTAAGCGAGATGATCGGTGTCTGATGTTTTATAATGGCTGTCGGACGAAGCCCCGTCCATGCTCTTGAAGATGTGCTATTAGGCGAGAATGGCATTGATTGATGTCTCCACACATGCCTCGCGAGTGCCGAATAATATCCATGGTCCGCGTGCGGCGGTTTCGACCACCTAAACGAGACTGGTAATAGTTTAGTGTGGCTTATGGTACATATCTATGCGAGTACTCCGTACAAGTACGAGTACGAGTAGTCAGTCTTGTTCGCGTGTTCGCCTCACCAGCTGGAAGCGAGCGCCAGAGAGGACGACTCCGTGAAATGACATGCAAATAGATGGTTAGATCATCATCTTCTTCACCGACTTTAGATTCTGCAGCAAGGACTCAAGAGCATGGTTGACGGGCGTGTGACACGTTGTCCTGCAAGGCAGCAAGGGTTCAACCACGCGTTCGCTTGAGCGAAGAATCTATGGTAGTCTGCCACATCCTCTTTCCCTTTTCGAGACGTGAGCGTCTGATTTTCGTGATCGACCAAAAAAAATTTAGAAAATCCTTTGCACGCCTTTGCGGCGGTGTGATCTGGAAAGTGGTAAGCGCACAGTCACTAGTGGACGCACTTGTAGCCTGGGGCTGTCAAGATAAGCTTTGAAATACTGCATTTGATAGGCTGGATCGGAGCCAATAAAGCGCGGAGACTGCTCTCCGTCTGTGACTTTCGTTCTCGCACCACCAATTGGAGAAAAGATGCACCTGACGTCTAGCCTATTCGGGATCAAGCGGCGCCCTCATCCAGGATAAGTGGAAGCAGGCAAAAGGCAGGGTTGGCTGGGGATGGACAGCCGACACCCGCTGTCGAAATAATTCGCCCGGCACAGTTGTCCCGACTCTGGCTTTATGCCAGACACATAGAGTTTTCATCGGAGAACAAAGACGCGCCCAACGGAGCCCAGACTATGTAGCTCTGCTGCAATCGCATAACACGGACTCGACTCGTCCTTCCAACAGTTCTTCATTTCAAGAATTAGAGGCACATTCTTAAGTGGGAAGGAACGGTGGGGTTCACGCAGGTGAATTTTGGCTTAGATGCCGGCTGCTTCCCGGCCGCTGGTCAAAGTCTCAGGGCTTTCAAGCAGAGAAATCTTTTCAACCAAGGCACCAGGCTAGGATTGACTCCAAGACCACCTTTGCGAAGAGCTCAACCATGCAGCGCTGGTTCTTGCGACCCTAGCATGTTGATCTTGCCTTGCGCCGCCCAGTTCGTCTGTGACTGGCCATTACTGTACAAGTAGTGTGATTGGGAGGGACTGCATGCGAGAATTCTAGCACGCACGAGCGCGTGAAGGATCGACACACTCGCTGTATGTTGTACGTATCTCGATCGTGGTCGAGATAGAAATGTGACCTGTCAACTCGACAGGGATGTGTAGTACTTTCCTACCTTGTTGATGCGGCTTATTACGATCCACCTTTCTTAGGCTATCGTGGCTGCAGCCGGCCAGACTGGTCTTAGCCGATCACAGGAGCCCATGGCGAAACTCTTTTTCCCATCGAAGCTGGTCGTCTTGGGTAAAGTCCTGCTTCGTTAGACCTCCGCTCAAAGATGCACAGACGAAAGGGCGATCATGCAGCTGCTGTTGTGCAGGGGTGATCAAGCCCTCACAGCCCTGTATGGTACGCCACTACACTGGAAACGTCTTCACGCAGGTCGGTACCGCTCTTGGTATCGTTACATTGATCCCTTACTACAGCGTCTGCACGGTCAAGCGGATTGCAACCACGCTAATTGGAACATGACATAAGACTCTAGAGTACCAAACCCACAACCCCTCACCGAAATCTTGTACTACAACAATGACTTCCGACATTCTTATCAAATCCCCTATTTTCACTGACGAATTTTCTTAAGCAAACTGCGCTTTTGCGACCAACTTCCGAACTTTTTTGCATAGCTACACCGTGAAGTATGTACCGTCTCGAGTCCCCATACTCGAGATATGCGGCCGTTAGGCGAGCGGGGCGGACACCCCTGACTTGTGCCGCTGTCACAGAGAGCCCGATCAATCAGCATTTCCAGCTCGTGAGAGGTGCCTCCTGTCCTTATGATACATTTGCTTCGCATTGTCGATCGCCCAGTGTCTATACATCTCGAAGCCTTCTCCGACTCTGGGTGGTTTGACGCTAAACATGGAACCGGCCCGGCACGAGAGTTGCAAATGAATAACGGGCCAGTCTCTCCAAAAATGTGGGGCCTTGTGTATCGACATGAGCTGAACTCTGAGCCAATCTCAGGTAACGACCGAACGTGGAGCTTGAGAATACCCTCTTTGCCGAGGATCAGTCTCGATCTGTCGACTTAAGCTCGAAAAATTGGCTTGGAACTTGGCCCAAGGCCAGGTGCGAAATTCAGAGTTTCCCAGGATATCTGGGTAGCGATGGTCGGCGACTAGGACTTTACCGAGAGTTTGCCCCGTAGACAACCTGGCCTCTGACGTCGATAACAAGCATCCCCCCGAAACCTATGTGCCTACACCCGTCGGATGACTCTCCGCCCTTTCGCGAGGCATGCGACGTTACTACGATACCTGGAAGGCGTCAATGTGTCAGAAATGTGCCGTCCCTCACTTTGCTGGATTTATTGGGCTTAGAAATGAGCGAGGCGTATGTTAATCTGAGCTCTTTCACGACGCGACTCGCCAGCTTGGTGAAATTGTTTTTCAAATCTGAATTGTAACCCGATAAAATCAAAGTTGTGGACTGTGCTCCTTCTAAGATAATGAAAAGTCCCCGGGTATCGTGAGACGTAGTAATCTTGAATCATACTTGCGACGTAACCAGTTCTCCCCAAATCAAAGTCTGTCGTTTGGTCTCTTCATACATGTTCAGCTCCCTTCACGCTCGCCCCCGACTGTGGACGCTGGGAACGGTGGAAGTCCTGAAACCCTGGTGTGATAAATTCATGTGTTCATATGCCGGCCTTATTTGTTGGAAAGGTGAACGTCGCATCTGTTGCTGAAAAGAATCTGCTGAACATAATGACCCTTTGTCATTATAGTGCTCTTGTGGTAGGCACATGGTGAAAGGTGTCTGCGTGTGGGATGCCATGCTCACTCCGGTGACGGGATCGTCGAAGCCTGTTACAAAATTGTAGCAGGATGAATAGCCCACGGGTGCAGGCTGACTTGGAAGTATTAACTCGGTCTTCGGAGGGGCATTCTGAAATTCCAACATGGCGGCGAAGGGATCGCCATTCGACGGTAGGAAAATCTCACTCGAAGCTCCGCTTGTCGAAGTCTGACGGGACAGTCTCCTTTGCATGTCTTCTTGTGGCTTGAATTGACTGTCACTGGAGCCAACCTTTGACGAAGGGGATATTTCATGTGAATCGCCATAGTCGGCACCGAGACGTTGTTGCCTCCTGCTCGCTTCGATGGCAGGATCCGCAACCACGCAATTTTGTTGATTCTCCTCCAAGACGCCCAATTGCTCCAGAATGTGATGGACCGAGGGAACTCCACTCTTGCCTTCTAGCTGCGACTCCTTTGCGGAGCCACAGCTCAACTGAGTGCGTCTGTAGAGCTCCAAGAGTCCGGAGACAAGCCATTCTTGTTGTTGTAAAAGCATTTCCACCGATCTGTGAGTGTGTCAGAATGATAATAACAGCGACAGATGTTACAGATCTTGCTGACCCTTTGGGATGCATGACATTTCGAAACTTTTTGGAAGTTGCAAACGAGCAAACTGTGTCCTCGGCTTCACATCGACTGCAAGGTTTTTTCCCGTCACACTAGAATATTGGCCCAGTCAGCATCCACGTACGAAGTTGCAGAGAAGAATGAAAGCTTACCTTCGCTTTCTTTAATCTGCATCGGTCACAGGCTTTTGGAACTCGACCTGGTACTGTTTGGGGCTGCTTGGAGCAAGAAGGGGAGTAGGAGAAACTTTGATCGTTGTTCATCTTGTCTGTGATGTGGAAGAAAGGACGATGATGCACCAAAACTGAGAATCAAGAAGCGTACAGTAGAATCACAGCTGAAGAGTGGTGGGCTCAAGGGGAGTGAAGTATAACAGACCGAACGGCAGGATGTAGACCGTAGGCATGCCCCACCCATCCATACGATAGCCCTCATGCGGCGTAAACATCATCGGGTCGTCAACAGGGCCGTAGACTAGATCCGGATTTGGGACAAATGTCTGGAATGGCTTATATCGATTCTCAGGTCGCGCCGCCATGCATAGACTTTGAGGGCATACTCCCGACTTGATTGGAGGTGGCTAGGACATGATTCTGGGGTATGAGCAATGGTCTCGAGACAGGCAAGGTTCCTTAGATCGACCCCACCGTCAGGCTTAACTCGCATACTTTACATACTAACCTTGAGCTACAGAGACCAATAGACATTAGCTTCCATCGTGTAGGGGAACGGAAAAGTCGCAGCCGAGATTCGCTTAGACGCAAGCTTGCGGTGTCCTTTTTGGAACTATGGCCTGTGAGTGTGGAATACTTGCGAATCATCATCCATAGAGCCTTAGTACCCACATGTTTTCAGCATCTTTTATCCCACAGCCGAGTAGATTCGACTTTCGCAAATGAGGGAAGAGCCACCTCGATTGTGGAGTGGGTATCGGCGCAATCCTTGAACTAGGCAGCGGGCCTTGCTGATAATGGCGCTCTGGGATGGTCGGACCGGTCGAACAGTCCCCTGACCCTTCATCAGAGTCTTAGGTTGGAAAGTCATAGGATCTATTGGTCGTTATTTCTGTGTTCCCCTGGCTCCGCAACGAGGGTCAAGCCACCATCGGTGCTGACACGATGAGTTTGTGTGACATCTACCATTTGACCGAAGCATACAATGACTCTGGCAACGGCACGGAGTCATTTTCTAGATCTGTCACAAGCTGGGAGACCATCGATTGCCATTGCGGCTGTAGCGCATCAGCCCTGCAGTGCTATGATCTGCGCCAGCAAGAAGATGCCGGGACCAGGGTAGCATGAACCTCGCGTGCATTGCATGACTTGCCTGACTCGACTTCGTTTCGTATTGTATTGTAGTTGGGGCGAGAAGTATTTCCGATGCCTTTGTAATACTCGCAGTAGCAACGCGGCTCTTCTTGCTAGCGCACCGGAAATGACCGCGGTTGGGCAGGTAGTGACCCACGCAGGTGGGGAAGTGAGTTGAGCATCGGACTCGATAAACGACGGCAACACTTGCGTAAGATGTTCGCATGTGGCGATGTGAACTCGAACCGGTTGCCAATTATTACCCATGGCCACTACCAGCCCTGCAAACAAGGTTCATTCGCCATACGATACTTCATGGAAGCGTCCCCTAAGGCAACGCCAGAGGGCGACCAGGATATCACCACCCTTCGTAGCCATTTCAGAGTTCTTTCATATTAACGCATCTGTCATGATGAGACGACAACAGCAAAAGGACAACAACGAGGGGTTTACGCCCTGCGGGACCTTCCTAGGCCTGTCTGGGAAAATGAGTTCGAGAGGTCCCTAAGATTGTCACGAAGCACTGCCGACCAGATCCGAGCATCGAGCCACACTCTGGCTGGATTTGAGTATGTAACAAGGGTGGCTGAGAACAAACTTCAAGTTTGGTGTCCACGAAATGGAGTAGAGCCGATGGGCTAGTCGCCATCGATCTGACAATGAACAAATTGAAGACATCTTGTCAGTAATGTGAAAATACGCAGAATGACAAACCATTTTACGTACGTTCCCTTGCAAACGGAGAAGTACCGCAGAAACTGAAACCCCCCCACTCGATATCAGAACCGTGTCTGATTGACTCTACCACATCGGGCAGCGGGGAGCTGTGGCCTGGACTGCGAGATAGACAGCGTACTAGAAGACAATGAAACTGTCCGCGTCATTGGTCGCCCTGCGCGGGACTGGGAATACTCCGCGACCGAGACCTGTCGAGGACAATTCGAGTAATTCTTTTGTCAGACAGTGTCAGTCGTAGGGTTCAACGACCTTTCGTAGATCTTGCCACAGGAGACTGCAGAGGAGATGCTGTCCCCAAATCTGCAGGGGCTTGCAGAATGCTGAAGCTGATGGAGGGTTGAGGCGCAAACAATCAGAGACTCCTGCACATCGTAGGTCAAAAAGAGAGAGTACCAGGTGGAAGCGACGCGGGAAATTGATCATTGGATAAGTAAGTATTCAATAGTCGAGGGACGCTGTTTGACAAACACCTACCGCCTTGGGTATTGAGTGTCCGAGAGGCGAGAGTTATCGATATAGGTGGGTAGGTGGCAGGCTAGGTGGTAGGGTTTCATGTTTGTGGCTTCTTGGTGGTTCAAGCCCAGCTGAGGTTCGGGGAAAAGGCAAAAACAGGAGCCAAAGTGGCGGGAGCCGAGCCTTGGAAGTGGCTTCCGGGCTGACAGTCATGTGACTTTGGGTGGTGGAAACGTTGGAACCTCAATCCTGGCGTTTCGCCCTTTGTCAAACCCCCCTTGATGGGATTATAGACAACTCAGTCTCCAATTGTTGACATATGTTAGTAATGGTTATCCATCATCTCGATGGAAACAGCATCTTCCCCTGACTGATGGTCTCGCAAGGACCTCCCGTGGGTCGAAATTCGTCGACGGCAATTCTGCCCAGCCCACATAAGGTGGGTGCGAGAGATCCTATTTGGGAAGCCCAGTCTCGCCAAAAGCCCGCCGTTCGGCTTCCAAAACCGCTGTGCTGTGTCTCGATCCTTGGAACGCGCCGGCGCGTCATTCGAGGCCTGCTTACCGTGACAGACCGTGACGCTACTCCTAACCAACATTTGATTGAAAAGAATGAGCTTTTGCATGGGCATCAGTGTAAGACAAACATTGTGGGCAGTGGATTTTATCTGAGAGACATCCACGCTCAGAGAAAGAAAGATGCCGCGCTGAACAGGCAGACTCTCGATCCTTCTTCCCGAATTTTGCGTTGCAGCCATGAAGGCGTCTGACAGCGCAAATTCCACATAATTGTTCACCGATCTTGTGAGGCGGACAACGAAGGTGTGAGTGTCCCGTAGCGAGACTACTCGTATGACAGGGATTTGTGGGGCATGACTATTGAAATTGCTGCCTATTTGCCTAGACCACCAGAGGAACATCCTCTTTGTCTGGTCCAGGCCTACCCTTGGATCCGGCGGCCGTATTGACCATGACTTGCTTCCAACAGCACGACACTAAGAGAGACGGGCCGTCCCAATGTTTGAAGGCGAGCTCAAAGGTCTCAGGGCCACCAGCGCAGTGTCTCTAGATGTTGCCTCGTTACTTGGTCCCCGGAGAAAGAGACGATAAGACTAATCTTGCCACTTGTTTCTAATTGCAACGCTCCTGGAATTCGGCAACCAGTCTTCCTCCTGATGCCGGCAGATTTCCTATTCACCCATTAGCTGAGCTGCGTCGATCTATTGTGTGAAAACTTGCAAATTCAACTTTCCAAGTTCCCAATCACGATCTATTATGTCAACTTACTGGCCGCAAGCTAGACGATTCAAAGGCAATACTCCGTACTGTAGGGCAAAAAGCTGAATTGAATGATCATGATTGGCGTTGAGAGGTACTACTGGACCGGACCACACTCTCGCCATTCCGGTGCAAAAAATTGTTGCAAAGCTAACGCAGCAATTGCGCGGCACAATGCGTATTAACAGACGAAAACAATCCCAGCTCGTACCTGCCGAGCTGCCTCATGCTCTCCTCTGATGAAAGCAACGCTACGCTGATGGCCCTAGCAGCCCGTTCGTCTTTGGCGCCCGTTCATCCTATGGATACAATGGCTATGGAATTGATACGAGTATGCAAACATGACACTGGCAGAGCCGTTGCGTTCATGAGAAGGATCCCAAGTGCAACTTTTCACTTTCCAAGCTAGGTCAATGAAAACTCGGGGCCCTTGACTTCGGTTGTATCTTGAGCACTGCTGACTCAAAATGCGTGCAGAGACGAGCCAGGATATTCCCTCCTCAATACTCCCTGACATAATCTATCTGCCTACTCCTTTCTGCCATGCTCGATTATCGCAGAACATCATGTCTTAACAACCATCAGAATCGTGCCCTTTGATATGTACGAAAACGAGAATTTCCATGGGAGCATTTGGTGCTTTCAAGCCGATCTTTGCGTATATCCCAATGGCTTAAACAAGATCCCGATGTTTCATCCCGTCGAAATGGGCTACACGACTTGCTGGAGCCCTAGTCTGCGGATTGGTTAACCTCGAGGGAGGCAACGTTGGAGCAGTACGGAAAAGTTTGATAGCTCAAGAAGACTCGCTCATCGCGAAGATCCCTCACACCAAGGTTCATGCCGCTGACAGAGTGGCAATTAGAAATATATCAGAATCCGGAGAATTTGAGTGTGGTATATGTTGGTTTGTATTTGTTGCAATCTTCTATAGATACGAAAAGTCGGGGGCAATTAAGAAACACTGCGCCACGCCGACAGCAAGCTTTTCATAGAGACTCATACCCAGTGTTCTCCAGGATACGATATGACCTGAATACTATGGAAGAAATGGCCGACAAGAGGAAAGACAAAATGATTTGAGTCTCCAACTTCTCCAGTTCGAATTATAGACGTTGATTCAACTAGCTCGGATTCATCCGGGGTGAATTAGGTCGAGCTCAAGCCCTTTTTTCCTCAGGAATGCCCATCGATTTTGCCTCAAGTACGAAACCCTTGTCGCAGCCTATGATCCTCTAGGCTACACGCCGATTCTATATGTGGTCAGACGTACTCCCCCAGCCTGTCGAAAGATGCGAGCATCAAAGAGTTGGCGTCTGTATCTGCGAGGACTCCTACGCAGGTCTGCATTCCTCATTTGACGTCCAGAGGTGTACCTATCACCTCGAGGATCAATTTTTTCTCTTGAATTTAAAGAATTTTGACTGTTAATGTCAGATGGAGGACGATGACGACGTCAAAACACCGGGCTGCTTGACGGCCTGGAAAGGGATCCAATGTCGCCAGGAATTTGAAAAAAAGGAGACTACCTAAGCCTCGACAGGTTTGATGAAGACGTAAAGAAGCCATACTCCTGTTTGGCAAGGTGGTATCAAGGAAGAAGCCTCGCGGGAATTACTTTCGAGAAAGAGTCTCATAGAACCCTATGAGAAAGGGAACATTTGCGTTGCTCAGCTTGAACTGCTGTACGGGGTAAATTCAAGTTGTGGTTTGGCACGGAGAAAGTCCGGAGAGAGTCGCCGATGACTAATATTCTTCACCTGTCACTGACACCGTGACACCTCCGATTTCGGCTTGGCGTCAGCAGGAACAGTGGGAGAATTTTCAATTCCCCCGCAAATAATGAGTTTTCCAACTCGAAACTTGACCTGCTCCTGTTAACATCCTCAATCTCATCTGTTCTGTATTCTTGTAATTACTCTCTTCTCCTTGGCTCTAACAGTACTCGGTCTACAACACTCATCCAACAATCTTTGGAAACGACCTGAGTCCAAGTGCTTGGGATATTCTTCACCTCTGCGATCTGACCGCTCACCCGACTCACTCCCGACATGGCTGCAACATCCCACGAAGCTGGCACCAAGAGAAAGCGATCGAGTATGTCCATGGTGGCGTTTGAAGTCCAAGTGCAGAACGTCGCTCGTGATGACGGGCCATGTGTTTGATGTTTCTCTGGACTAAATCTTGCTGTCAATTTTGCCGTGCGATTTTGACTCATTTTCTCATAGGAACTCAATCTCTCCCACCTCCCGAACTCCCCCGACTTGTCGCAGAACAACATGCCCCTATTGCTTCTTCGGATAAAGACACGAAGCGACTGATTGTTGTATTGTCGAATGCCTCCCTCGAGACCTACCGTGCCGCCCACAACGGAAAGTCGGGCGGAAAAGAAGAAAAATACTCCCTGCTGAATAGTGATGAACACATTGGTGTCATGCGCAAGATGGGTCGTGACATTAGCGATGCAAGACCCGATATAACCCACCAGGTGGCTATACATCCCACATGAGCGCGGTCCAGGGGCAAGCTGACTTCAACGTCCAGTGCTTACTTACACTCCTCGATTCTCCCATCAACAAAGCCGGCAAACTCCAGATCTACATCCACACAGCCCACGGCGTTTTAATCGAAGTCAGCCCAACCGTCCGGATTCCTAGAACCTTCAAACGTTTTGCAGGTCTTATGGTCCAACTGCTCCACAGGCTGTCGATTCGTTCGGTCAACTCGCAGGAGAAACTGCTTAAAGTCATCAACAATCCCATCACGGATCACCTGCCGCCCAACTGCCGCAAGGTAACACTCAGTTTCGACGCGGAGATTGTCCGCGTTCGGGACTATGTCGATACTCTTGGACAGACCGAGAGCATCTGCGTCTTTGTCGGTGCTATGGCCAAAGGCAAAGACGACTTCGCCGATGTTTTCAAGGACGAATCAATCAGTATCAGCAATTACAGTCTCAGTGCAAGCATTGCATGCAGTAAATTCTGTCACGCTTGCGAAGATGCCTGGAGCATCATCTAAGAAGAGGCACTGTCGCAGAAAGGTAATACATACCTCCATTTTCCTCCTAATTACCCACCAGGTCTTTTACATATCAGGCTACGGGGACTGTCTTGTAGGTAACGCTCGATCACAACATCTTGCTACACCTACAATGACTGTTACCCGGGTCAAAGGTCAGTGCTAGCATTGGGGGAGTGTTGGATCTGGCGTTTGTTTTCATAACAAGACATAACATGGTTCAACAACCCTCAAGGCGAAATTTCATCTGAAATTCGTCGTGATACCCCGTAGGCGCATGTCAACCTGCCCTACAGTTGAGTTCGTCCATAGAGACCAAAGGCATATGTTCATCAAATCCAGTTACAATGAACCCGGATTTATGATCGATGCCCGAAAATCCAATGTCAAATGATATTAATGGCCGAGACGAGAGCTGGGGTTCTCGCAGACAAGCTCCTCAGCTTACGCACCCGCTAAATTTCTTCTTCGAATTTTTACAGCCACGATGCAAATAAATCCCATCTTGATCCAATGGACTGGATATGCAGGCACCCAGGAACGCCTGTATGCAAGATCGGCCTGATTGCAGGAGGCAGTGTCACCCTGCTCGAGGCGCGTGGCTGGGATCGACGATGACACTTTGGGCTCTCGCTGACACCCGCCATGAGATTTCGTTCTGCCACGACTGTAAAGGCAAGGTGAGCAGTAAACGAGAAAAGTTTGCTCCAGGTAGACTGCGGCATTGGACGAAGCGAAGATGCAGTTGCGCCTGACCGACTCGCTCCGAGCCGCCCACAGCCAACCATGTTTAACCAGCTTTACCTTTGATAGGCGCCGATCAATGCCTATTCACGCCTATTTCCCCGGCGGCCACTTTTGACTCGCCCCGACCCAATCAATGTAGAACAGACAACCACCTCGTCGACGACTTAAATTCCACTTACTATTCCTGCGACCCATACAAGACTTCAACGTGGCATTACTCTCACTGGCGGTATCATTCTAGGACGACTTCAATTCGTCGCCACCCATCAACAACTGGAGGATCTTCGCGCCTCACCCAGATGCACTCTCAGAAACCTTGTGGCGCCCTGCCTACACCACTCCGCATTCTGTCAAGTCAGGCGCCGACCCTCGCCTGTTGATGCATTGTCGTGGTCACTGGCGTTAGCGCAGGTACTGCTACCCATTCCTTTGACAAGCCCTGCCTGTCTTTGGTTGACTTTTGCTTTATTACTCATTCCTCGTGAACGCTTCTCGATGGATGGGTGATCATCACACGACTTGTACCGAATAAAGATCCGATTCGTGACAGCTGCGCCGAGGATTTCTTCTGCTGATCATTTGTCCTATCTTTCGTTAGTTGAAGAACAATTCCTGAGCAACTATATTACTGTGCAACGCAGATAGTCAATTTTTCGCCCTTTGAGACCATTCAGCCCAAATTTCGTTCGATTGCGGTGACACAGTCCGCATCCTATCATTTCATCAAGAAAGCCAGTTCACAGCCTGGCGAGGTCCGTCCCAGACCACATTCCCGAGAACTCCAGACTCGAAACACCCAAATTCAGAGTCCGCCTGGTTTGCAATTCAGCGGTCTCGATCTGCGCCCTACGTGACTGAGAGTTTGGAGCCAGTCCACACCTGAAGCAGGGAATATATTGTCAAAGATATTCTCTGTGTATGTCCTTGTCGGACGCTCAGCTTCAGCCCATCTTCCATCTCTTAAGTCCGCTTCCAATTGACCTTCTCGATGCCTTCTTCGATCACCCTGACAGTCAGCCACCTTCCAACTTCGACATCATTCTTCCTAGCGGCTCTTCAGCCTCTTGGATATGTTTTCCGAGGTCGGCAAGAACAGACAATTGGGTTTGGCCCCGAGTATCCACCGAATACACCGGCAGATTTTTGGATCACACAAGAAACCCCTGGGGTGCCTGCTGGAGCAGCGCACGTGGCATTTCCGGCTCCATCCCGAGCCCATGTTCAGGACTTCTTCGTCGCCGCACTGAAAGCTGGCGGACAGATACATGGGGAACCTTGTCAAAGAGATGCTTCGGGGTATTTTTCAGCTGCCGTGATCGACTTTGATGGCAATTCCATTGAGGCTGTACACCGACCTAGCATGAGTGAATCAAACAAAGAAAATTTCGATGCGAGGAGCGTCGTGTCACATCGAAGTGGCACTGTCAAAGCCCCGTCGGTTGTGGCACCTGCCAAAAGCGTCGTTTCACAAGCAATGAGCAAAGCCCCGTCCCATGTGTCAAGTACCTCGAAAGCTGCACCTGAGCCGACACAAGCGAAACCCAAACCTTCAGGCGACATGCTTGATTCATTGATCAATGAAGCCCGCAGTGCTGCTAATGTCGCACGGGACTTAGTCAGCAGTTTTAAAGGCAACGCGTCCTCGACGCCAGCGACTTCTGCCCCGAACAATACCGGGAGCGGCGCAGGCGAAGCAATTGTCGGTACACTACTTGGTGTGGCTGCAGGAGCCGCATTACATTATGCTTTCAGCAACCGATCAAAAGACTCTGGCGACGACGACAACCGCGACGAGCACAGGTTTCAGCCTCGCCGTCCTTCGATGGTTGGCCGAAGTATTTCTGGACCCGCCGCTATCACGGGTCCAGAGTATTCGTCTGCGCCCTCGGAATATCGAGTTCCATACGAAGATTACCAAAGGGTAATTGGACCTGCTCCTTCTACGTACACCTCCGCTTCTCGTGACCCTCGAGACGGACCGAGGCTGATCACCATGCACGACAACGACGCTCCCGCGCCCAGTGTTGCCTCTGGTCGCACAGCGCCGAAATCAGACTACGCGTCCACAGTCCGCGCATCATCGAAAACCCGAAGGATGAGTATAGACTCTGGATTTGGACCTGGACCACGCGACCTCGAAGTCGCGTCCCACGCCTCTTCAAAGGCGTCCCAACACTCCAAGAAAAGTGTGCCACCCACGAGTTATCGGCCGCCGACCGCATTGACGGAGAAGATATCAAGAGTATCGGGAGCCTCCGGCAGAGAAGGCTCACGATCTCGCACCAGCAGTCTGACACGCCTCGGTCGAAGTCTGACTGGCCGCTCGACCACCGAGCAACCACGGTCACGATCACAGTCTCGCCACAGCGGTGCTTCTCGCCGGAGTCGTCGCGACGATTTTGAAATCATCCAAGGAGAAGTTGAGGAGGCACCGACCGTAGTCCACATTGCTGGATCGTCGACCAGTCAGAGAACATATCGGGCGTCCGATTCGAAAGCTGGATCGAAGGCTCCCAGCCGCGTGAGTTCTAAACACAGCCGCGCACGAGATCCGGCCGAATACCCTCTCCCACCGTCTCGTGCCGCCACCTGGACTGGCTCCGACACGGGGAAGTCAAGCTTCGTCAGCGCGAGGTCGAATTTCGGGCCGAATGGAAAGATCGACTCGCCGAAGACCATCATTGGCAAGTTCAACCCTCTGAGGAGCGGTGGGAGCGTGGTTGAAAAGGCAGACACGGCGAGTGTGATTTCCAAGCAGAAGGATGTGGAAAAGTTGGACGTAACGGATCGGGAGGTCGGACCGGAGGATAGTGTCAGTCAAATCAGTGTGGAAAGTCGTCGTAGCAGGAGGAGTAAAGCCAGTAGTCGAAGGTAGGAGGGGGCTAGCGATGAAGAAATGTCACGATACACGAGCAGCACGGGTGTTTGGTTTGTTCAGCGGCATAAACAGGATAATCTTCAAGATTGGAAAGCATCTGCATTGATCACAGTCAGAGGGATACACACATATTTCATACGTGGCAGGCGTTTTCAGAGGAGAGCATTCAACATCGACCGACGAGCGCGGCGTCATTGACGGCATCTGTGTAGGTCCTTAGATTTCGGATCGGATTGCAATACAAGACGCAAGCTTCATGCACTCATACCTCCGGAATTTTGACTCAACTGTCCCTCTGCGGAACGAGTACATGTGCTGCGTATTCATTCTTCCGCGGAAGCCCATCCGCCGTTCATCATCTCCGAGGATTGTTGCTTTTGATGTGACCAATCAGAGAACAGAATTGGGGACTCTGTCAATGGCTGACACGGTATGAATGAAGTTTCATTCAACCTCTATTCTCTCTTCTCTACTTCATCTCGAATCCTGTTCTCTTCCTTCGAAGCTTGATATATCCCAGAAATCTCAATCTCTATTCATACTCACACCTACACAAACAAATACACACGCTCTCGCTCTCACTCCCCGCCATGGCCCTGGCGCTCTCCTCCGCCACCACAAACTTCCCTTTCTCATTCCCATACACCAGCGCCTCATCCACCTCTTCTGCCTCCGACCTTCAAGTCCAACACGACGACTTCTCGTTCATCCCTACTCTAGCAGCGGCAGCAGCGGCAAAAGTACCCAGTACAAGCCCTAGCAACAGCAACCAACAATACTACGTAACGCCCTCAGCCCGCTGGACCGCGCTGGTGAACCGCGACGCCGGGGCCACCAACGCGTTCATCTACGCCGTGACCACGACGCGCATCTTCTGCCGGCCGGACTGCAAGGCACGGCTGGCGCGGCGCGCGAATGTACGATTCTACGACTCCGCGCAGCAAGCGGCCAAAGACGGGTTTCGGGCCTGCAAGCGGTGTAAGCCGGAGAGTACGACGACGACGGCTACGAGGAAAGGGTATTCGAAAGTCATGGGCAGTGGCGAAAACGAAAATCCATCGTCTTTGTCTTCCTCGTCATCGCCTTGTTCATCCTCTTCCACAGCAGCCGACCAGCCCCCATCTCTCGCGCCACTTTCCTCTTCTTCAGTAAACTCAACTCCCCCTTCCACCACAGTCACCACTCCCACCACTTCCTCAGAAACCTTCACGACGTCGTCCACAGAGGACAAAATCTCGCACGCCGTCGCCATCATCTGCACAGCAATGGCCACAACGGGCGAGAGTCCCAGCCTCGCGCAACTGGCCCAGGAGGTCGGGTTGAGCAAATGGCACCTGCAGCGCGTGTTCAAGCGCACCACGGGCTTCACGCCGCGGGAGATGGCGGAGGGCATGAGAAGTGAAGGAGGAGGAGAGAATGGGCGAGTAGGAGGGGTGATGGATGGAGTTGGATTCAATGAGGAAGAGGGCATGGGAAGTGAGTTAAGAGGAGTACATGGCGATGATGATGGAGAGGGCATGATACCAATGTCACTGCCACTGCTGGATATGGATATGGATATGGACTTTTCAGCGGGGATGGAAGCAGTGGTCTCGGCACAGGGCGACATGTCAATGCTGTCTGATTTTACAGCCTTCGAGCCGCGTGTGATGGATAATATGGGCCTGGACCTGGACCTAGACCTCGACATGAGCATGAGCCTGCCTATATGCGCACAGCCGCATTTTAGCGCCGAAGACGCGCTCAGCGAGCTCTTTCCTGAGCTTTATGGATGAAAACCCCTCGATGGTCGGGGAGGAGGCAGGAGCGAACGTGTCCATTGCGTGAATAGCAGCCCGCAAAGTTGGCGGTTGGCCTGCATGATATTCAAAGTTGTAGCTTCCTACAACGAATGTACAGTACATTACTATGTGGAAATCACCAAGTACCCAGAACAACGCCCAAAACACCCTGTGCATGACTGGAATCCTTGTAGTATGCTGCCCACGGCTCGCGGGATTCAAACAAGCTCTTTCGAAGTTTGAAGGCCCCCAAAAGTGATATATTCACATGAAAACATTTCACGATTCGTTCCCATTATGACAAACATCTCAATCACATCACACCCAACACCAACTCCAACATCAAACGTCAACATCAAATTCCATCGTCGTCGTCATCAACCCTACACCAAACATCACATTCAATCACTCCACGACAAAGCCCAACTCGTCCCTCCTATCATCCGTGAGTCTCGCCCACTCGAGTAATAAGCGGAAGAAGTACACCTCCATATCCTCCTTCCTGAGAACCAAATTACTCCATTCACGGCCCTGATCCGCGATCATCTGCGCCTCCCTCTCATGCGGCTGCCACCAAATATTCTGTCCCCACATCGTGCCGTTGACGCCCGCAAAGTACGCCAGGGTGGACCAGACGCCGTGCAGCCTCGAATCCTGCGGCACGAAATGCACCCACGCGGACAGGCGTGAGTCGTACCACTCGCGGAACAGGGCCGATTTGAAAGGCAGAGAGCGTGATTGTAGGAATGGCAGGAAGCGGCCCGAGAAACCCGCGCCGTCGAGGTCAAAGAGGAATTTGTAGCGCCAGTGCGCTTGGAAATTGGTTGGTGGCACAAGGTTGAATTCTGAGGCTTGGTCGGGACAGTCGGCACCGCCACAGCGGGCAATGCTGTCGACGACAGCGATGTCGGTTTGCAGGCCGAGTTCTTTGACAGCGGGGCCTGACAGGGTTTGGTACTTGAATTTCGTGTGGTCGGCCGGGTTGGGGAGGAGGATTGTCACAGTGTCATGCTGGCTCGTGGTTAGATTGTTGGACATGTGAACCAACCTTTGGCGCGTCATACCGCGCCAGGCGCCGCTTTCCGACGAAACGCCCTCAGAGGTCGCGCCACGCCAGAAGAGAGTGTTTTCTTTTTCGCCGAACGGAGCGTCCGGGAATCCAGGGTTGTAATCTTCTTCTCCTGGTGTGCCGCTGGGTTCAGATGGTGCGTAGATGACTTTGTCCATGTAATTCCAGGCCGATGGATATAGGATGTCGCTGTATCCGTGAGGTTTCGACTGCGAAAACACAGGCATGAGTTGGTGAGAGGCCTTGAATGCCGCTGGTGAGAGGTAGAAGCCGTGCAGATTGGCCATGTCAGGTTGGTGACAGATGTCCGCGGCAAGTGTCCAGTTGGCGAGGAATTGGCCCAAAGAGTGAGGTGCGACACATTCACCGCAGATGCTGGAATGAGACGAGATGTGTTGGTAAGTTCGGGCTAGGGAGGAGGGAGGACAACTGATCGAGCCGAAGTTGCGGAAACCGTTGCGCCATGAATTTTCGCGGAAGATGGTTTCCGTATATATTTGTTCCGGTATTGGAAGCCAGCCTTCCGCGCGATTGTCCGACCAGCTTGATCCTCCGCTCTTGTCACGGGCTCGACCTTGATCGCGAAGGAACTTGAGTTGCTCGTAAGGTACAGCAACTCTCGATTCGTCGTTGAGATTGAACGCCAGGTCCATATCGGGCAGATACCTTGCAAAACTGTTTATGAGAACAGCAACGCCCTCCAGCATCCATCGATGCGTGGGCAGGACGTTATCTTGTACTCGTGCCTCTCCGTCCCGGATCGTGATACCGGAAATTTCGTTCCATGGGTTAGAGACCATTTCCCAGGTCTGCCTTCTCAGGTCACCAGGTGAAATGGTTCGGAAAGGTAGTAGGTCTTCGTATATCTGATTGAATTCATCGACGACAAGTACGGACCTGTTTTTCGCGTATTCAAACCAGACATCGAAGCCAGGAGGTGGATTGCGGTTGTACCTTTCTTTGTACCGATCGACCGTCTCGGCAAGTGATTCGGTACTTCCCAAAGTGGTTATATACTTATCGTGATGGAGTTTGCCGTCATATATTAGCATGTCAATGGGGTGGTAGTGAATGTAGCCTTTCTTCGTCCAAGCGGGAAAGAGAAGGCCACAGAGGATGAGGAACAGGAGGACTTGGCGAGAAGATCGCATTGGATCTTTTTCGGCGAGAGCCTGCTGTATCCGGCGGTATGACCATCGCCCAAAGAAAATCAACAGAAATGATATCGTCGTGGCGGAGACTGGAGTCGGAGGGAAGGGATTTCTGTGTGTCCATATAAACTTGAGTGTGGGTATCATAGTCGTTAGAGCAGTAAGGTAGATCGACATATCCAAGGCGCCATAACTCATGATCTATTCTTTGTTAGCAGGGATCTAGGGAGATGGATGTGTATTCCTTACGCAGCGTAACAGTGCTATGCATAAAACGCAGAAGACAAAGACATGGGCACCGATAGCCAAGATTGTGCCAAACTCTGTTGGGGGAGAGAGAAACAATAACCAGTACCGGGTTTGTGGCCTGAAGGTATAGAAAGCTGCCCCAACGATGTACCAGACGACCGAGGTTCCCATCATGACTGAGCTCCAGAGGACAACACATCTTCGAGCTGGAAGACCACTGCCATCTGGTTTAGGCGTGGTCTCGTAAGCAATCGCAATCAAGCAGAAATCCAGAATGAGACCGCCAATCTGCATTGCTGGTATCGCTCTCGCTTCCTTCAGGGCAATGGGGCAGATGTATGTGGAATTCGAAGAAGTCCATAGTCCCAAGGCAAGATAGCATCCGTATGAGACTGCAAAAGCTGGAATCATGTACCGAGTTCGCTGTTTCAGAATATACGTCCTTAGACCCGCTTGGATAGACTCGTACATAGAAATGTCCGGCCTGTCTTCTTGCTGCAATTCCAGCGATCGTTGCGACCTGAAAGCATCGTAGGCGGCCAAGAGGAATGGGAGGAACACCTCGACATTCTGGATGGTGCATTCGCTAGCCTGAGAGATGCGCCGATACAATTCTATGCGCAGTGACAATGCAAAGACTGCCAGCGACAAAACCGTTACGCGCACTTTTCTGTTTTGCCTTGCTTGTTCGGAGGTTTTCGTAGAGACTTCGTCCAGTCTGCCATTTCCGTCGCCCAGCTCTTCTAAAGCCAGCGCCGTGTACTGGCCTTTCCGTAGCCGAACATCTGGAATGTGCAAGAGGTGAGGTAGAGCACGACTAGCGCTCGGTAGGACAAAGGCACATGCGGTGAGGGCAAGGACGACAGCATGGATGGGGCGGTCATAGGCTGTCGAGACTGGGACATAATGCGCGAGGAATGCTGCGGACAATATCGACAGACTGCGAGCATTGTCAGGGAGCAGACTTTTTGTAGGGGAAGGAAACGCCGCTTTTACCTTAGGCAGATCCCATCGAGGTATGCCATGTTGCCGTTGCACCAGACCTCGAGGACGCGCTCAGTTGAGCACAATGGGAAATTGTGGCCGAGTACGAGTTGAAGATTGTCGCCTTGATAACGTCGTCCTCCTCCACCTCATTGCGTACACTACGCGCAGATATCATATGCATCGAGTCCAACAGATGGCGTCCACGAGAAACAACGCCATTGTCACAAATCGCGCGAAAATCGTAGAGGTAGCGCAGGGGGGACGACACGATGAAGCTGGGCGTAGTGCGAGGCTACAAGGCTCCGGCGTGGAAATTGTTACAATTTAGGCCCGATTTACCCGGAGGATTTGATTACCTTTCACGTTCATTTGCGGGGAAATCGCTTTCGGATACACAGAGCAAGTATAGGTACTCAATTGAACATACGCATTCGCTGAGCCGTTCCTAATTACTGGAATTTCGGTACCTATTGTCCTTGGCTGTCCCAGACTAGACCGGCCACCTCGCCCTCGACTTGAAGGTCTTTGCCCCTTTCGAGCTTCTCATCCCATCTTTGCTCTTCTCCTTGTCTTCTTTGGTTTCTAAAGGACATCAAAAGTCAGAAATACAAACTACAGGTTTGAATGCAGAACCTCACTTACCGGCGTAAAGATCAGCAAGTTGCAGTACTGGGAAGAGCAAAAGACAGAATGGCATAATCTGACCGAACCCAAATCGCGTCTCTGGATTCTGCTTGCATTGGATCCAATGCGTCGGATCGGACGGACAAGTGACGACGGCACCGAGTGCTGCATTGACCTGACGGACCTTGAAGACGTCGTAAACGGCCCAGGAGAAGAAGATGATTCCAGCAAAGGGCGTGAAGAACGGAGGTGTGATGGTGATGATCGAAAGGACGATTGCGATGCTAAAGAATGCTAGAAGACTGGCGTAGCACGCCATCCTCAGAAATGTCCTGCTCTTTGCTTGTCTTCTTGTGCCCCGAGATCGCCACTCCTCGCGCATCAGGTTCCAGCATGCCGTAGGCATCAAGGGCAGCTTGTCTTCCGTCCAGCGCACTGGCGCATGCAGAAGTTCAAAGGGTTCGAGAAGCACCCAGAGGAAGCCTACAGGGCACCAAAACCTATCGAGGCTCATCCACGTCGTGTAATCCCCCGGCACTATGTTTTCGTTCTGGAAACACAGGGGTGGCTCGTTGGACCATCTGTCGAAGTCTCGGATGCATAATTCGGTCCAAACCGCGTACAGGACGAGGAATGACAGAAGCAATATCCATCGGAACTTGAAATTGCAATAGTCCTTGGTTCCCAGCATTAGTGAAGCGCCATAGCCCGACAGGTTGGCATTGACCAGCCCCCTGGCGACAAAGATGTGATATAGCGATGTGTCTCCTTCGGCAGTGATGAAAATTAGTGAGGTCAGGGTCAACGCAAGGGCCGTGATCAATTGTGTGTCGCCGAGCGTAAGCAACGCTTTTACGGAAGGTCTGTAAAGCTTGGATTCCTTTGGCTTCTCAGTGTAGTATAAGAGGAACCAGACCCAGAAAGACACCAGTATCACAAGGAAGGATAACACCCAGGTAGACCAAACAACACCAACGCCGCTGATGTCGGGGTTTCCCAAGATCTCGCCCTCACAATAGGTATCGACCAACACCATCACGGAATCCTTAAAACCTGCAAATCGCCCGCTTAGAGAGATGCTATACCTGTCACGATCTGGCAAGAATGCCTTTCATGTGAATGTACAATGCTTGGGCCCTCATAGGTCATACAGCGCGGACAGGCTGTGCCATGCTTGGCTCCGCTTGTGGCGCTGGCACAGTGTGGCCGGATTTTATCTCATTGAATGACACGCGTCACAAGGCAACGAGGTTCCGAGGTGCTAAGTATTCGGCGAAAGGCGATTTGCCTACGGACAAGCATGGCGAGAGTGACTTCAAGTTGGTAGTTGAAGACTGCAATATCCGCCAACCCCAGATTTAAGGCCTACGACCCGTAAGGGCAGGTCCGGCTAATGCTCGGCGCCGGATTTTTGGGTTTCGAACTTTTTCTTGCCCGGTGCAGCGAGGGACTTGGATACCGAGATTTGCAGCCCAGCAGCTTCTCTACCACCGCCAACCTCGATTCCAAGCGGAGGGCGGCCGGGCGACCATAATAATGCCTCGCAAAGCCATCGACCTACGCATCCCGGCGCTCATTCGCAATGGCATCCAGGAGAAGAAGCGCAGCTTCATCGTGGTCGTGGGCGATCGAGCCAAGGATGTCATTGTTCACCTGCACTATATCATGTCCTCCGTCGATGTTAAACAGAAGAAATCTGTTCTGTGGGCTTACAAGAAAGATCTCCTAGGCTTCACCTCTCACCGAAAGAAACGCGAGACCAAAATCAGAAAAGAAATCAAGCGTGGCATTCGAGATGCCAACACCGAAGACCCCTTCGAACTCTTCGTCGGGCTCCACGATATTCGATATGTCTATTATAAAGAGACGGAAAAGATTCTCGGCAATACATACGGCATGTGCATTCTGCAGGATTTTGAGGCCATCACACCCAACCTCCTCGCGAGAACCGTTGAGACTGTTGAAGGCGGAGGGCTAGTGCTACTATTGCTGAAAGGCATGAAAAGTCTGAAACAGCTTTACACAATGTCTATGGATGTGCATTCGAGGTATCGCACTGAGGCTCACGATGACGTTGTTGCAAGATTCAACGAGAGGTTCATACTGTCACTGGGCAACTGCGACTCTTGTCTCGTGGTAGACGATGAATTGAATGTGCTCCCCATATCTGGAGGAAAGAATGTCCAGCCTTTGCCATTACCAGCTACCGAAGTCGATCGAGCGCGCCCGGAGCAGAAAGAGCTGCAGGAAATAAAAGACAGCTTAGCAGACACCACACCCGTGGGGCCTTTGCTGTCCCTCTCCAAAACCGTTGATCAAGCGAAGGCTCTGCTCACTTTTGTTGATGCTATATCCGAGAAGACTCTGCGAAGTACAGTCACTCTCACTGCAGCTCGAGGTCGAGGCAAGTCAGCTGCTCTTGGTGTGGCCGTAGCTACAGCCATAGCTCATGGCTATAGCAATATCTTCATCACCTCTCCCAGCCCTGAAAACTTGAAAACGTTGTTTGAATTCATCATAAAAGGCTTTGACGCCCTTGAGTATATGGACCACGTTGACTATACAATATTACAATCCACGAATCCAGATTACAACAAGGCTATCGTACGCATAAATGTCCACCGACAACATCGGCAAACCATCCAGTACATTCAACCTCAAGATGCCCACGTTCTCGGCCAGGCGGAGCTACTGGTCATTGATGAAGCGGCTGCTATTCCCTTGCCCTTGGTCAGGAAGCTGATGGGACCGTACTTGGTCTTTATGGCCTCGACCATCAATGGGTATGAAGGAACTGGCCGCTCGCTGTCTTTGAAGCTCATCCAACAATTGCGCGAGCAGTCTCGAGGTGCGGCCAGTCTCAATGGCGACGGTGTCGAGGTCGCTGATAAGAGCACTGGAAAGGCAGCCAAAGATGGCCAGAAAATCTACACAGGTGGGCGATCGCTGAGAGAAATCACGCTATCGGAGCCTATCCGTTACGCTCCTGGAGACAGCGTAGAGAAATGGCTGAATAGGGTCCTTTGCCTTGACGCAACATTGCCCAAGTCGAAGATGAATACTCAAGGCACGCCCCATCCTTCCACCTGCGAACTGGTCCATGTCAACCGCGATACTCTTTTCTCTTTTCACCCAGTATCGGAAAAATTCCTGCAGCAAATGATGGCACTTTATGTCGCCTCTCACTACAAAAATTCCCCGAACGATCTTCAACTCATGTCCGATGCTCCAGCACATCAACTTTTCGTCCTCATTCCTCCTATCCCTGAAGACGCCAACAAACTACCAGAGCCACTCTGTGTCATTCAGGTCGCGCTCGAAGGCCGAATAAGCAAGAAGTCTGTTCTGTCGAGCTTGTCGCGCGGCCAAAGAGCCGGGGGAGATCTCATTCCCTGGCTCGTCAGCCAGCAATTCCAAGACTCGGAGTTTGCCGGACTATCAGGCAGTCGAGTGGTGAGAATCGCCACTAACCCAGAATATCTGAATATGGGATATGGTTCGCGAGCACTCGAACTGTTGGCAGATTTCTACGAAGGAAAATTCACCTCCTTATCCGAAGCCGACGAGACCACGATACAAGACACGGAGCATATGCCACGTGTGACGGATGCTGAGCTAGAAGACTCAACCCTGCTCGACGACAATATCAAAGTGCGAGATATCCACCAAATGCCGCCTCTGTTTAGCAAGTTGTCAGAAAGACGGCCTGATCATCTAGACTACCTCGGCGTCTCGTACGGCCTGACGCAACAGCTACACAAATTCTGGAAGCGGCATTCTTTCGCGCCTGTCTATCTCCGTCAAACTCCCAATGAACTGACTGGGGAGCACTCGTGCGTTATGCTCCGTCCTCTTTCGTCATCTTCGACGACCGACCATTCGTGGCTGCCTGCCTACGCTCAAGATTTCCACAAACGATTCCTGACCCTACTATCATATCAATTCCGCAGTTTTGCATCCGTTCAAGCGCTTTCAATATCCGAATCTGCCTCACGCGCCACAAAACTCTCCCCATCGTTATCTTCCGAAGATGAATCTTCGAATGTGAAACCCATCACAAAACCCGACCTAGACGACCTTTTCTCGCCCTTCGATCTTGCCCGACTCGACTCCTACGCCAACAACCTCCTCGACTACCATGTGATCCTGGACCTTCTTCCCTCCCTTGCCCACCTCTACTTCACCGGCCGTCTCAAGCTCCCACCTTGCAACGTCTCCCTCAGCGGCGTGCAGCAGAGTATTCTCCTGGCCATCGGCCTGCAGAGAAAAGATCTTTCAGATGTGGAGAAGGAACTGAACCTGCCGAGTAACCAGCTCCTGGCCATGTTTGTCAAGGTGGTGAGGAAGATAAGTACAGCGCTGAGGGCTGTGGTGAGCGGGGACGTCGAGGCTGGGTTTGGTGAGAAGAAAGGAGATGGACTGTTACAGCTGGGAAATGGTGTGAATGGCGATGATGGAGAGAGTGAGTCGCGACAAAGAAACCAAGAGGCTCTCTCGGGCAGTAGAGTCCTCCAAGTCAGACCTTTGGGTCCCACAGAAGGAGACGGCGCAAACGAGCTTGAAGGAGATGCAGAAGATGAGGTCGACCCTGCGATCAAGGAGAAGCAACGTGCCCTGATCGACGCGTTGCCGCTCGACAAGTAAGTCCAATTCTGGTCCGTATCATATCACTTCACATATCACACACAGTCAGAGGTCAACGATAGACCTCGTCTTCCCCAACCTCACTTCTTCCCTGCTTTATCGGTCTCCCCCCTCTCCTTTCGCGGACCCACGGAAGCATCCTAATAAAATCATACAAAATAGATACGTCCTCTCCTCCACAACCACGCCCTCCGTCTCTGCCTCCGCATGGCAAGACGCAGAACGACAGGTCCGCGAGTCCGGCGGAGCCAGCACGGTCGTGAGTGTCAAAGGGACCAAGAAGCGGAAGAAAACGCTCGATGATGACGATCACGACAACAATAACGACGACGACGGTGACAAAGGAAAAGACAACAACGACGACAAGGAGAACAATAATACGACACGCGACGCACACTCGTCGAAAGCGAGACGCAAGGAGAAGAAAGCAGACCGAGGAGATCGGGATGGGAAGGGCAAGAAGGAAAAGAAGGCCAGGAAGCATTGAGAGCGTTCGCGTGCGTCGCGTTCTGACTTCGGAGCAGCGGAGCTGCTTGTCTACCTAGATACCCCATTCGGAGAAAAGATCGATTTTCCCAAGGTTCCTGTGCAAAGAGGCTCGGAAGAGGGAGTTCTTGGGACTGCTTTGTGTGCGATACCAGATTCCGTCCCAGTTGAAGTCGAAATGAATTGAAAAAAGTATATTGAACATAACTTTTTTGGTTTTGTTGCTATTGTATGCCTCAAATGCTGCCCCTGTCCAAAAGACACGAACCAGTAATCATCATGAATGCTCCCGCAAAAGCCAGCTCATCACTTCCCCTGATCCCATCCGTCGACAATGGAAGAATGTGCGAGACCACCGCGGTTTCATGTCCAGGTCCATCCCTAGCACTGAGCCATAACCCCAGCCCGATCGCACGGCCTTCGCGGCCCCTCTAAACCCGTCGCATCGCTTCATCTCAAAAGAACGTGCAGAAAACGAAAATAAAAACCAAAAAAAAGCCACAAGACGAGAAAGAAAAAAGACAGCTGAAGGGACAACATTCCCTTTCTTGTGATGTGCCCTCTTTCATCGCGCTTTGTTCCTGGGAGCAGGCAAATGAGAAATGTTGGCAAAAAGGAGTTTTCACGTGTCGAAATGGAAGATGCAAGTCAAAACTCATCGTCGTCGTGGTGATTTCCAAAGCTTTGGTAAGCTAAGGAACATAATCGTCGTCATCTGGACTATCGTCAGAGTATTTCGCCTTCTTCTTCTTCTTCCTCCCTGCTGCCTGGCGTTTTGGGCGCGGTCTGGAATTGGGTTTGTTGGAAGTCGCATTTGAGGTGGTGCTTGCACGACGTGTTGGCGCAGGCGGATTCAATTTGAGACGGACAACATTCTTGGAGGAGCCTTTGCGGACGGTGCCATAGTTTCTGATATCTGGCGGACCTGCTGCCGTGGATTTGTCCTTTTTGCTCTGTGCGCTACTGGCTGCATCTTTGACAGCTGGTGTAGCTGGGGCTTGGTCTTGGTCCTGTTCCTGCTCTCGGTCCTGGTCTTGGTCTTGCTCAGTCTCATTTCTGGCTGAGGGTGTGAACCGCTCGTCAAGCACGCAGCTACCGTCCTGTAAGTCCCAGACGCCGCGTACAATCTCTAGTCGACTGGGATCGTTGGGAAATGCAAGAGTGATAGCTGTGCCAAAGCGCGAAGGTTGATTACAATATTGCTGAATATGATTGTCGAGAATCGGCCTGAGGGAGCGTCGCTGAGCTAGAGTTGACATGAGCGTATAGCGATAGCTGAATCCTTGCTCGCGAAATGTCTCCCTGGTGGAAAATTGTGTCGGATCGAAAGCAGACTGAAGACGAAGAGCGATACGAAGGCTGGGGTCTGATTTCTCGTGCACCGTTCCGATGGTTGGAATAAGAATCTCGGTCTTTGGCTTTGTTTCGTGATCCTCGGTTCTTTGCTTCTTGCTTTGTGGCAATTCGGTGTCGCCTCTGTCGTCTTCTTCTAGCGCACGCTTAGGCGTCACTGTTGAAGCTGGCTCGGAAGGTTCAGTCATTAGCATATTATCAACTGCAGGAAGCGATGGGTCAGCTAGAGCTCCTGGCTCATGTTCTGAGAGATTGTGCTCAGGCGGTGCTGCGGAAGTTAGCTCAGTATGTTCTGCTGTCGATATATCGTTAGTCGTGGGTACCGATGTCTCGATCGTAGCATTTGGCTCATCTGCTGTAGAGTCGTCTTTGTCAGTACCATTTTTGGCTACATCTCGCTCCAACGTGAGAAGAGGGAGAAGATTTCTGAGTTTTTCCTTTCGATCAAAGATTTTCTGCTCCAAGTCTAAAGTCCATGCGAGCATGTCGACATTTGTATCAAGATTAAATGCCATTGTAACATTGTTGGAGAGCGTAGCCATTTCGCGAGTGTACGATAAAATGTCATTCAGAGTATGTTTGCACTGCTCGAGGTTGCTCAAATCGTTTTCAATGGACGTATACCCCGCCAAATTGTCGTCTGAGATATCGTAGAGGTCGAATATCGATAGAATATAGGTGGAGTCGGTCTCCTCAAGAATGATGCTGACGAGTCCGAGAAGCTGCTCAAGTTGGGTAAGCTTCTTTACTGGGGCTGCTGTTGACGCTTGGAGATTGTTGAATGACCCTTCTCGACTGCCTGACTGAGAAATCGGAAGAAACAAAGCCGGAGTATCTTCGTCTAGCTCGATTGCCAGCGCTATGAAAAGGTCTTGTCGCTCTTTTTCTTCGTCAATGCGTTTCTGAGTGTTTTCTCTTTGCTTATCGGTCTTGAATCCGGCAAAGTAGCCTTTGAGCTGTTCGATTGCTCCCCTGGATCTCAATACCTCGTAGAGGCAGTAGATTTGGAGATCTCGGCCGAGAGGGTTGAATTTCGTCTTCTCTTCAGCATGGTACCAATCTCTCTCCGTAATCCGGCCATCGTATACTTCAAGTATGGAGGCTAATAGATCATTCCCGACTTCTTCGAGGTGGGCATCGTGGGTTGCACGTCTTCGAATTTGGTTCTCGGATATTTCGACAGCTTCAAGTTCACCTGCTGTAATTGCCCAAGCAGGCCCGCTCTTATGGCTTGCGGTTAGGATGGGCAATTTTGAGGGAGACTTCTCTCGTCTCGTAGGAGGTCTTCCGCGCAACCCTGCAGGCAGGTCTTCAGGAAGCTTGGATCGTTTCCTTGTTGTCTTTGAGGATGTTGCATGCGATTCCGGTACACCCACTCTGTATCCGATCCGCAACGCTTCGTACCAGGCATTGGTAGCCATCTCGAAGACTCGGTCGAGCATTCTCTCGCGTAGTTGTTCGTCTGGTATGTCCTGGACCCAGGAACCCCAACTTTGGGCATATGCCAAGATCTGAGAGGAGAGAGGTAAATCGCTATCAGGAAGCAGCACCGATCGATCCAGTCGCCAATGGAATCTCGGTTCGACATTCAGGCCCAATAAGGTGGGAGCTTGGCGGTCGGGTCGACTCTCGACGGAAGCCTTGACACTCTTGAATGGTGGAATGTCAAATTTTCCTGTCCCTAGATCTTTTCTGATGTTGCTGCGCATATCACCCTGATCTGGATCTGTAGTCTCTGAAGAAGGAGGTCGTGGGTTGAGAGTGTCGGGGTTACAGGCCTCGACATGCGGAGGAAGGTTTTGTGGGGTGCTGGTGTCTGTGGGCAGAGTTTCAACACCCCATGCTTCCGGAACACCTGGCTGTGCGTCGGTATCAACAGAGAGATATTGAGGTTGGGTTTGAGTGACTTCCATGGTGGTATTCGTCTGCCAGGCCGATCTTGCTATCTCAATTCAAGTTCGGGGCAACCCTGTCTGCGTGTGGGACATAGAGTTGACTTCGTTCGAGGCCGACGGTATCTCGAACCCAGTGAAAATAAGATTGTTTCGGTATTCAGTAGGAGGGGAAAGGCAGAGAAGCTTGTGGCTGGACACTTCTCTCATTAATAGATCGACGCGAGTGATCAGGTATGAAAAATCGGGGTTGATCAGAGTCCTCTGAAAGCATGAAGAGGAGAATTGGAAAGATGCAAGAAAAGTGAGTGCAAGCTGAGAGCAACGAAAGTGAATGAAAGTGAAGGACAACCTGAAGGAAAGGGAAAGGATGGGATGGTGCAAAGTTGAGGTAGAAAAGGCGAACGACATGAAGATCGACTGAATGTGTGGTGAAGATACAAAAGGAACCGGAAATGCTCTGGGCTTGAAAAAGGGTGGATATCAGAGGCTGTCGCGTTCTGCAACAGCAGCGTTCATTTGAGCTGAATTAGAATTCGGTGCTCCGTCATTTCATTCACATCTCAAAGTTCGTCATGTTCCGTCACTGGAGTCTCTTCAGGTTGAGGCTCAGCAGCAGGCGAATCAGACTCAGTTTCAGCTGCTTCCGGAGCAGGGACATCTTCTGGTTCGGGGTCGGCGACTTCTTCAACGGTTTCGACAGTCTCGGCAGAGTCTGTCGACTCTTGTCTTGCTTCATCGTCCGTGGATGTCCTAAACCCATCGGGCAACTTTGACCGGGAGCCTTCTCCGAGCTTGATCGCATCAATGAAATCTTCCAGGTCAAGAACACCGTAAGAATTGCTCTCGTAATGTCTCCACCACCCTCGCTTCATGTTTGTTGCGATTATTTCCATGTTATCCTCCGAGCCGAGGCTCAAATCATTTCTGATCCTGGACGCAGCTTGGTTTTCAGGAGGCACAGCATACATAGGTATCACACCTGCCCGACGCTTGTTGAACTTGTCGGCGATCTCAGCAAATCCTGTCAAGGCCAGTGTCGCGGGTTCAGACGGTGTTTCATCTGCTCGAGGGAGAAGGACCAAGATGCAATTGCCGCTCTTTGGCATCATGCAAGCGGTGTCGACCTCCCCAGGGGTTGAGAGTGTGGGGATCGGTGCGACGATATCAGGAACAACCATTGGCTTCTCATCCGTTTCAAGGATTGGTAGCGGAGACTCTGTGGGAGAGTTCTCATCGAGAATGATTGTGCTAGACCCAGCAAGATGTTCTTCGAAGTCAGATGATTTGTGAGCTTCCGAGGCCCTGGAGAACGCAGCAGAGGCCGACGCGGAGGATTTTGCTTTTGGCTTCTTGCTAGCTGACTTGGCTGACTTTCCGTCCTTTGGAGCCGGATCTGGGTTTGGTAGAGCGATTTGGCTGAAGAAGCTCACCAGCGAGTCTTTGTTGATCTCTCCATTGTAGGGAAGGGGAGTTGCTCCAGGCGAAGGAATAAGCAGTACCGAAGGAAATTTAGAGACGTCATGCTTCTCAGCTGTTGCTTTGTCTCTGACTTGAGCGAATGCGATGGTGCCGAGAAAATCAATTGCCAGACTCTTGACCAACGGACTGGTGGTACCCTTGTCGGTGAAGACGACAGCTTTCGCTAACGGAGTTGTCTGTTCGAGCCACTCGTCCAGTGCTTTCCCCTGCAATTTCTTCACATGATTTGGAATTTTATCCTTCACAGCTTCGACAATTCCTTTGGCCGATCTGGGCCCCATGTAATCTTCAACGACAGGACGACCGGGCTTGGATCCAGGTTTGACGATCTTGAGGGTTGGGAAGCCTTGAATGCCCATTTGACCACAGAAAGGTTTGTTCGATTCATCGTCGCAATCGATTGCGGCAACCTTGGCCAGACCAGCCAGGCTTTTTGCAGCTTTCTCGTACGCCGGCTTGAGGTTTTGACAATGTCCACACCATGGTGCATAAAATTCCACAATCTGAAACGAAGGTTAGTTCAGGTTTGACCACCGCCCAGGGATTTCCAAATGGCGTTACAACATACTGAGGTGTGGTTCGATTGTGCGATTAGAGAGTCATATGTTTTCGCATTGACTTGGAGCACCGGGGAGGACTTGGTATATATGGCGTGAACATTGAGGAGCCAGGTCAGAGCAAGGGAGAGCGAGAGAAGCAGCTTGGAGGAGGGCATTTTGGACGATGTTAGGAGTGTATCTAATGTCAAGGAACGAGCTGGTGATGCAGGAACGAGAAGCCCGCAGACTGGGACATCAGGGCAGTTGATGGCAGACTATGGAAGTGAATGAATGTTCTGCGGACACGCTGGCTTGAAGTGAGGAGGCACAGAACCGCGACTACAGTTATTTCCCTAGGCGTGATGTATATGTGTCTGACAACGGAAATTTCCCCGCCTTCTCCCCGGAGTCCTCACTTACATGATTTCTTTTATCTGTCTGACAAGAATGAGTCTCACATACCCGGATACTCAGTCAAGCTCAGTTTGTGCACCAAACTTCATTCCAGGCGATTTATCATGCTACCATGTGCACAGAGCTCTATTAGTCAATCACAGGCTGTCTATCTCGGGAGTCGGAGCCAAGAATGACACAGCCTCAGCATCGGCTTTAATGATACACTGCGCACGCCGGCGACAATGAAATGTCAGCAATGCGCAGAGCGACCTAGTCGGTGGTGCCTGGGTGCCTGGGTGCCTAGCAAGTGCCTAGGTACCGACATATAGCCCCTTCCGCGCCGTTTGGGCTAGGTACCGGCGGGAACACAAAGACATGCTGAATTTGTATTTTGCAGCTTCTGAGAGTGATTTGATTCGGGAATCTTTGCGCAGAAGGCAAGCCAATCAGCAGGAGATGTCCACAAAGCATCACGCTGGTCTGGAATAATCCGATTTCTATTAGGGCAGTGGGACGACAACCTGGCGAGCCTGGAGGCAAAAGAATGCCAGATTGGACAGAGATGGGTAAGCGTGCGTCACCTGGAGGTGCGGGTACTGGGGGCACGCTGTGGTAGGCACCGGCCGGTATTGGTAGGGCACCGAGGTAGGGCAACAAGGCTCTAACTGCCCAAATCATTAATTAACCGTGCTAACCTCTAGCTAGGATGCTAGGGATCACCAGATCAGCCACATGTTTAAAGTTTGGTTTGGCTGTTACGTTATTTATTACTCGCCCCGGAACCCAAGGGACCCTGGCCCTGGCCGCCTGCAACTGCCAGCGTAACTTACCGTGCACTGGGAACTGACTGGCCAAGTGCTGGCCCTACTATTACTTAACTAGCCTATTCCTTCTCAACCCTCTTGATATCGGGGCAACATCCATCTACTGTACACATATCCCCCTCCAAGTCTCTCGAAACCATTTCGTCGATTCCTGTTATGGCATTATGGCCCAGGGCCGTGCCAAACGACCGCATCAGAAAGTGAAAACCGGGTGCATGACCTGTCGGGTGAGTAATCAAAATGCCGCTCCTTACCACCGCATCCTGTTGACTCTGGTCAGAAACGACGCATCAAGTGTGACGAGGCGAAGCCATCGTGCCGTCAATGTACAGATTCTTTGCGGAAATGCGAAGGCTACCAACCTCCGCAGACATGGCTTTTCAAACCGCGGAAACCCGTCGAGAACCTGAAGAAAGACGATAACAACGCTGTGACCGTGACGAAGCCGCTCGAAACCACGGACACACCTGTCAAGACCGTCATTCAGTTCTTGTCTCCCTTGGGTCCCATGGGCGATTCCAACGACAAACGTTCTTTTCAATTCTGGCACGAACAGGCCGCTCCCATCTTCTCTTCCTACTTTGGTATGTTTGCTCTCCTGCCTCGCCATGTCTCTTTCGTCGCCGACTGGCACTCATTCCTTCCACAGGCTATTCCTTCTGGACAGAACTCCTGCCCAAGATTGGCGTGGCCCAACCTGCAGTCAAACACCTCCTGCTCGCCACCTCATCTCTCGTCGAGACAGCTGCTCTAGAGGGGGTACCACTCGACGAGAACACAGTCTATCAGACTCACTATGCGAAAGCCCTCCAGGCTACACGCTCTTCTCCTCAGATCGAGAACGTTCTGACGGCATGTTTACTTTTCGCTTGCTGTGAATTCATGAAAGGTGCCATCGTCCCCGGACTGCGGCATATCAAGGCAGGCTTGAACATTATTGATGAATACATAAAGTCAACCCAGGCAGCTGAGCTACGACTATCATCTGCTGCCGCCTTGATTATACAGGCGGTTGGTCCTATATTTCTTGCTTATATCGACAAAGCACCTACCTACGGCATGGAAAATGTTCCTGTCAACGAATGTATGAGCACCACCATCATCCATGGAAACGCAGAGCTACCAAGCGTCGGTCGCTTCACTGATGCTCACCTAGCCCTCCACGCCCTAGACGGCATCGCTCATCATGTTGCAAGATTGATGGATTACAGAAGACCGGCTTGGACCCCTTCTTCTCCTGACAAGGTCCAAAGCTTGCTAGATATGTGGCGTATGAATTTTGAGATCTTTGAAGCGGGGCTTTCCGATACCAAAAAGCAACGTTACTCTATCCCTTTACAGCTGCTCAGAGTACACTATACGATGCTATCAATGATGCTACGAACGTCTTCCAGCAAGCAAGAGAGCGTTTACGGGCAGTTCACCGAGGAGTTCAAATGGATTGTCGACAGGTACGACGATTTCACAGAAGCCTGGACCAGGGACGATTCTTCAAAGTATTCATATGGCTCGGGCAACGTTGATTATCATATGGGCTACATCCCCCCTCTCTTTTTCACTGCTACCCGATGCCGCGACCCTGTCACCCGGTTGGCAGCCTTGAAACATCTCGGCGCCCTGAAAGTGATCGAGAACAACTGGACAAGCTGTACTGCCTTTTTGATCGCCCGAAAAATCATCAAGATCGAAAACATCAGGTCCATCAACAACAAGCAAGCCGGTATTAAGGGTGAGCGAGACCTGATTCGGCCCGTCGAGGCATTCATCTCCGACAAATATTTTAAGCAAGCGGGTCTCAACTATACCGTGTTCCCTTATGACTCGAGCCCTATCATGCAGGACACTATTGATCTGCAGGTTTGTCCCGTTGCCGCGTCGGCACAATGGGTAAGTGCCTTGGTCGTCTTATGTATGCAATTCGCACACTGACTGTCAATAGCCACTCGGCCGCATTATCCGTATTGGAGGGTATCAAGGAGGAGCCATCCGACCTGCACCCACAGGATGCGATTGTGGCCCCTTCCATCCCAGAGAAGCGCCATTCACGAATACCAGTACAGCTCTACGACCTAAACTAAAACTCGAAGGATGAGGCGGCGCAATGTTCTTTCTATGCTCTACAAGCATACCCTCGCAACCAAGGCCAAGATTCCAGGTACAAACCTGGCCTTAGAGCCAAGCTAAACACTCCGCTTCTGCATCCGCGGATGCGTCTGGAAATATCCCTCATTGGGCAAAGGAGCCGTCTTCACCAACCGTCTCCAATCGACAAATCAGATAGCTTTTCAAGCTTGTCGTTGAACACATCTTGGTGGTGTCCTTGCTCATGGTTACATGCAAGAAAAAGATGTCGCATGCCCCCTGAAACCCTCGCGGATGGCCTAATATTCCTTCCGTGGAAGAGAATATTAAAGGAGGTGTAACAAGCCGACCATGTATCGGAACTTTGAAATTTGACATGTTCAATCCTCGACCATTTTGAGACAGTCCAAGACGCTCAGCATGTCAACCTAGCCATCAAATCACGAGTAAGAAAGGCAAAGGATCGACAATGGATAGCGGATAAACGCTTTCCAGACTCTTTTTGTCTGTGTACATATTGCACCGTCTACCCGCGGGTCCGCAGTTATGACAGGGGGGGGGTTGTGGTCGATTGAGACCACCCGCAATTACCTCAGCAGATCGGGGCTGTTGAGAAACAAATTGTGCGCGGTCCGCCACCACAAAGACGGCACAACCAATTACTGCCGGGCACCGAGACACGTTAAAATAGGCTGATCCCGAACTCCGGGGGGGCCCTGGCTTCAAAAGTGCTCGAACCAAGACGAGACGAGAAGGACGCTGGTCGGGGATACCAGTAGATCCCTCACGGGAATGACCAGAAGGGTGCATCTCTTCGCAAGAGCTGCTGGAAGCAATGAAAGGGGGTGTGGGTTTCGAAAGGGAGAGTCCAAAACATGTGGCAAGCAAGCCCTGGCCAAAGGCGGGAAACATACTGGACGTATCGAGTACCGTCAGTCTGGTCACTGTCAGATTCTTCTTTTTTCTCCTGTCACTGCCATTTACAGTATCTAGCACCTGGCAGAGATTTTGCCGTACTAGGACAGCATACTCGTCACACACGAATACATCATACGACTTAGCATGCTACTACAAGTAGCACAAAGTACATTACTATTCCTACCAGGCTAACAGTGATCCTGGTTAGGTATGTAATCACTCATCTTAATTACGCGCCACTTTACTGATCCCAAGCCACCGACTTTTCGTCAAGATTTGAGAAGGCCAAGTATTTGTGACTCGAGGTAACGTGTAATCCTCCGATTTTGGGTGATTGAATATGTCCCGATATAGCTGTGCCTCGCTAGCCGCGACATTT